>JAMLFT010003290.1:0-22488 GCA_026544285.1 Pachyrhizus erosus | reverse complement strand
AATA
This sequence comes from Pachyrhizus erosus, assembly GCA_026544285.1. Classification (NCBI taxonomy): domain Eukaryota; kingdom Viridiplantae; phylum Streptophyta; class Magnoliopsida; order Fabales; family Fabaceae; genus Pachyrhizus; species Pachyrhizus erosus. The sequence goes on along the minus strand of JAMLFT010003290.1, from coordinate 22,484 downwards.
AATATTATAATAATATAATGATTAAAAAATTAATATAATAATATCTAAAAATAAAAATAAAATAATTTTATTATTTATCTTTATCAATATCTTATGTAATAGAAAGATAAAAAATAAAGAAAAATTATAAAACCTATCTTATAGGTGGAAAAAGAGAAAAAATATAATAAAGTTTTATCTTAGATAAAAAAAAGTAAAAAAATTAATAAATATTTTTAAAACAAAAGAATAATAAATATAAAAATTAAAAGTTAAAACTTAAAAGTAAGTATTTTAAAAAATATTATTTAAAATAGTATTTTAAAAAATGCTATAAATTACTTAAAAAAGATATTTATCAAACACTATTAAAAAGGTCAAATAAAATTTTGATCTAATAAAAAAATTAGATGCTAAATAAAATTACCTGTCAAACATCACCTTAATTATTAATTATTAGATTAATCAAGTATATAAGTTGAACAAATAATGTATGTCCTAACAGCGTGAGCATTTTTTATATTATTATCTACTATAAATTTTTAATTTTTATTAAAATATAATTGTTGATCGGTGAATAATATAAAAATAATAATTTAAAGATAAATATCTATTACATTGATAAAAAATAATAATAATAATCCAGACACGAGGGAGGTTAAACCCGTTAATTTTTTTTTTTTTAAAATGAAAATGCTTGCTTTATAAGCACGCTGTGGTCCCGTCTATGCAAACTTGAAATACAGAGAGAATTGAAGAAACGAAACACTCTTTCTCTCTGTGATTCTTCCTTTTGTTTTCCCTCGCCAATTTTTAAACCGCCTCAAAATCAAAAGAAAAAAGTTAAATCCATAATAATAGTAAAATTTCTGGGAACCCAACCATAAAAGAAAAGGAAGCACAAAAACAGAGAGAGGGAAAAAAAAGTGCAAACTCTGAGAAAAGACCGAAAGATGCTTAAGCTTTTCCGAGGCAGGGACAGCCCCGCCGCCGATGCCTCACCGCCCTCCGCCGAGCCGGCGACGCCGACGTCCTCGTTGGCGCCTCCGGTCACCGGCCCCGCGAGGCCCATTCGCCTCGTCTACTGCGACGAGAACGGACAGTTCTGCATGGATCCGGAAGCCGTCGCGACGCTCCAACTCGTCAAGGAGCCCATCGGCGTCGTCTCCGTCTGCGGCCGCGCGCGCCAGGGCAAGAGTTTTATCTTGAACCAGGTGATTTTTTCAATTGGAGTCAGAATTTCTTCGTTTTTTGAGTTTAGGGTTTTTTGAGTCTGGTGTTCGGTTTGGTGATTACGGTTTTTGCGTGTGGATAATTGTTCGGTGGGATAACTGTGGATTGTTCAGTGGTGATGTTAATGATACAGTGTCACTTCTGTGACTAATGTGTGTCTGGTTATAACATGGTTTGTACGCGAAATTCGGAACCTGGTTGGTAGGTTTGGGGACTGTTCTTGACTGGCTGATAGGCCAGTGGGAAAGTGTGACTTTGTGATTTCGAGAGTGATTTCGAGAGTGTCTGCTCGTTTGCTTATTTGTGTTCAACAGTTAGTTTGTGGATTATTGTTTCCTTTTGGTTCAAGTGGAAAATTAAGGTGCCAAATTCTGTTGCTGATTTCTAGCATATGTGGAAGAGAAATACATTGGGACTTGTTTTTGTGCCATTGGATTGTTTGCTTACTTGACTGGGAACATTTTTGGCTGTGATTCTTGCTTCTGTCTCAATCTGAGATGTAATTTTTCTGCTGGCATTATTTCTGCAGGTCTTGAAATAAAATAACTAAATAAGTGAGACTTTGGTATTATAATCTGTAATCTGTATATAGATTTTGGGCTTATGGTTCTTGTATTTCAGCTCTTAGGAAAGGGTAGTGGATTTCAAGTAGCATCAACACATCGGCCTTGTACCAAAGGGCTTTGGTTGTGGAATAAACCTTTGAATAAGATTGCTCTTGATGGAACACAGTACAGTCTCCTGCTATTAGACAGTGAAGGAATAGATGCTTATGATCAAACGGTCAGCTTTTCAATTTTTCAAGTGTTAAGATATATGCTTATTTTCATGTGTACATGTATTTAGTCTATTTCTAATCATTGCCATCTTGTCTTGCTCTGCAATTTTTTTACTATACAGGGAACATACAGCACCCAGATATTCTCACTGGCAGTTCTTTTGTCTAGCATGTTCATTTATAACCAGGTTGGCACAGCCTATTCAAACCTATATTTTCATTTTCATTGTATAATTGCTTGTATTTTTACTTATATGTGTTTCTTGATTTTGACATGTCACGATCAATTTGCGAGTTTGTTATAGAGCTTGAAACTTTATTCCTTCTTCTCCCAACTTGTGTTTTTCTTGCTGCAATTGGAATGCTGATGCTATGTCTTTTGACCAGATGGGTGGTATCGATGAGGCTGCCCTTGATCGCCTTTCTCTTGTCACCCAAATGACAAAGCACATTCGTGTTAGAGCATCTGGAGGAATGACTTCTGTGTCTGAGCTAGGACAGTTTTCCCCAATTTTTGTTTGGCTCTTAAGGGTAGGTTGTGTACATTCACACATGTTGGGCAAAATTATATGTCATAATATTGTAGTGATGATATCTTGGCATACTTTGACTGTATTGTATAGTCTCATTTTTCCTTCATTTGTCAATCCTCTTGCTAGCAGGACTTTTATTTGGACCTAACAGAAGATAACAGAAAAATAACACCCCGTGATTATCTGGAACTTGCCTTGAAGCCTGTTCAAGGGAGTGGAAGAGATATAGCTGCTAAAAATGAGGTATCTTTATGCTTCCTATTTTAATCATTTCAAGAAGCAATTGAGATATATCACTAGTGTTAGAATATTAGGATTCTTATTAATTTAGTAGTCTTAGGTGCTGGGCCGTAAGTGGTAATAACTCATTCTCCTTGCATTGTCCTATCTTCTCTCAATAATTCCCTTTTTCAGTAACATTATTAAACAGGGAAGCTCAAAGGAATAAGACTGATAAGAGATTGGCAAGCGTGCCAAATCGTACATAGGGAAGAGTCTTATCTGAGGGGATTTATCTCTATTTGAGTTAAACCTTAAAATATTAGGATTGCTTACAATTATGAATGACAAATCAAATCAAATAATATTCAATACAATAATCACAATGAATTTTAAAGAAAGGTTGTAATGAATGGGTTTCCTCTGTGAAAGAAGTGTTATGGTGTGTTTGATGCACCCTGAGGGATAGAAAAAGTAGAACAGAACAACACAAAACTTTAAGTTACTAGACAACTTTTTTATCCTATGTGTTGTTTGATACACCGTGGAAAGAACAAGCAAAATATTAATATCTAAATAAGTTTAAGAATTCCTAAAATCTCATATTTGTTAATCTCTGTACCTAAGTATTTTTTGAGCTTTTCTTCTCCTCAAAAGTAAAAACTGTGCTAAATACATGTTTATGGAAAGCTCTTAAACAATTAAGTAGGTTAATTTTTATAAAGGGAATGGAAAACAAGTAGCTATTTGAGAAAGTTAGGCGAAGGAGCTTTTAGAAAAAAGCTAACTATTCTTCTCTCTCTCTCTTTTGTGAAGAAGTTTTTAGGAAATAACTAACTTTCCTCTCCCCCCTCCCCACTCTCTCTATGATAAGCACCCAAGCGCCTAGTACTTGTTACTTAAATACTTCACCAAGTATTTCATACTACTCTATTGGGACTTAGGCACCCCATACTACCCAAGTCCTTATGACTCTTTCCACTCTATAATGGGTTGTGTATTTTATGCTAAAACAATGGAAATTGTGGAATTGCATCTCTATTTTTAAAGCTCTTATTTTGAGTTTTGATTTTAAAGTAGGTTTTAAGCCAATAAAAATTGAGTCAAACATAGCCCTAGAGTATTCCTAGTTATGTCTCTTTGTTTCATTTTCAAATTTCTATACCTAATTCAATCTTTCCATTGTCATTAGAAACGTAATGTCATAGTATGTTAGCATCAACTACATGTGGCAACCTCATTGAGAGGCATTAAATTCAGTAACCACCAATCAATAAGAAATAATGAGCTTGAATTCATAAGAAAAATTCAGATTACATAAAGTTAGGGTTTGGATTCCGAATTCCTTAACTACAAAAAATTCAGTTTCACATGGTATGAGAGATTAAAAGAGAAGTTGAAGAAATCAAGCAGAACTCCATGACAAGTTGATAAACCTGCAACTTGATTCCTCAGATTGAAGTCCCTTAAGTCCCGATATCATAGTGAACGAGAAATCTAGGGAAAGATTTGAAGTCCAACTGTCAAAAACTCTCTAGATCCCGATGCAGTGCAGAAAGCTTCAATATCATTTAGATATATTCACATTTTTAATGTTGATTCAAGTGTCATTAATGCACATTGGTTGGAGACTCCATCAATTCTCATACTTGTGTGTGCATAATACTGATTCTGGTGTTGTTAACACTTCATTGACAACATCTTCACCAAAAGGTGTTCTTATCTAGTATGCTCATGCTCCAATTAGTGAATTAGTGAAGACATAACCTCTTTCAAATTTACAATTAGAGCCTCTCCAATGCCAGAATATTTGACTATCTTGATTTTCTTTACTGACTTCTATAAATTTTGAGTAATTAGGATCTGTTCTTATTGGCAGTTTAATTTGATTTGTCTTAATAATAAATCCTAAACAAAGTCTGAGCACAATAACACATCAAACCCTGTGAAACTGACAACTGAATATGGGATATTTGATAAATCTTGGGGCTTGAAAGTAATTTCTTCACTTTGAATCATTTAGGATATTAGTAATCCTGAACCTATGTTACAAATTCCATCAATTTGGCTGTCCTCCAGAAATGTAATGTTTTCCAACAGAATATTTTGTGCTCTAGTTGCTTTGTGCAGCTATATTTTTCTCTTACTTCCTGTCATCATGAATTGCAAACTATAATTTTTAGAAAATATATTTTGCAAGCTTTTATGGCACATGGGAAAGTGGAAAATATGAACTTCATTTTCTCTCTGGAATTATTAATTGTCTGACAAAATTAAACAACAGATACGAGATTCCATTCGGGCTTTATTCCCAGACAGGGAATGCTTCACTCTTGTGCGGCCTTTAAACAACGAAAATGATCTCCAGAGACTGGACCAGATATCAGTAAGTAGCCTATCAGCTGACATTTTTTTTAGCCATTTTGTTTTCTCTAACTTTTTAATATTTTATCTTAAATATGCAGCCACAAAAATTAAGGCCTGAGTTTCGATCTGGCCTTGATGCTTTGACAAAGTTTGTTTTTGAGAGAACAAGGCCAAAACAAGTTGGGGCAACTACGATGACTGGACCTGTATTGGTTGGTATAATTGGATCTTATCTGGATGCACTAAACAAGGGTGCTGTGCCTACAATTTCTTCCTCCTGGAAGGTTAATATTAAATCTTTAAATTATGGTTCTAACTTGAGTGAGAGGAACGGATTTAACTGAATATGGCTCTGAATTCTTTGAACATGTTTAAGATTTTGGATTTGGTCATGTGGTAATAAAATAAAATGTCATTTTAGTGGCTTGTTGCAATTGCATAATATAACTGTTAGCCACCCAACATCCTATTTGCATTTTACTTCTCTTAAATTATGCTTGGGGTTATTATTTTTTCTTCAAGATTTAGCCTATTAAGGAAATAAGATGACCGATAAAACACTATTATTGATGTTGCTTGTCATAATTGACATTTGACAGTATCTGGCAGAGGATGTTCAATTAGTTGTTGAAGGAAATTTCTTTTTATTAATCTAAATTGTATGCTGCTTGGATCCCCTTTTTTAATGTGAATGATTACCTTTTTTTTTCCTGACATTTGATGTTATTTTATAGTTTATACCTGCAAGAATATCATTTGTTTTATCTATTAATGAAAGGAGAAACATGGCATTATGCAGGTTTTTTGTCAAGTAGTTTGCTAGAATATGAGTTTGTTCTTGTCTTTTTTGTTTGCTCAGTATTGGTTATATTTTTGTTGGCTTGCAGAGTGTTGAAGAAGCTGAGTGTCGTCGGGCATATGATTCTGCTACTGATGTTTATACGTCTTCTTTTGACCGCTCAACACCACCCGAGGAAGTGAGTAATCTGTTCTATCTGCTTGAAGTAAATGGTGATTATAATTCTTTTCCTTTTCCTTTCTAATTGCAATGCCTGTAGGTTGCTTTGAGGGAAGCACATGAACAAGCAGTTCAGAAGTCAATGGCTGTTTTTAATGCTAATGCTGTAGGAGTTGGTTCAGCCAGGAAGACATGTGAGGGCCTTCTTCTGAAATTCTTCAAAAAGGCATTTGAGGTATTGTATATTTCAGTTTATGAGTGGGATTAACTGATAAAATTTAATGTGAAAAACTTATGTGCATGTTAGTGTATATATAATTATTTGTTGGCTTAGTTGTCTTTTTCCCTTTTTGGTTGGGGTGATAGCCTGGTAGCAATTGGTTGATGGCAGTTTATAATAGTCATATTACTTGCTTTGGAGGTTTTTTCACTATTATTTGAAGCATGTGTTTGCCTATGATTTCACTTGGAGGACTTTGTACACAATAATTGTTAGATATAATTTTTACCTCTTCTGATATATTTTTATCCCTCTGGTCTTCTTGAGAGAACCATTTAACTTGTCTACTTTAGATAGTAGAGACAAACTCTATTGCTGTCTATGTTGTGTTGGATGTTTCTAATGTATTGGTAAACAGGATTATAGGAGAAATGTTTTCATGGAGGCAGATCTGCAGTGCTCAAATGCCATACAGTCTATGGAAAAGAGGCTGAGGGCAGCTTGTAATGCTTCTGATCCAAAGATTGATAATGTTGCTAAGGTAATTGTTGTGGTCTGAATGGTAAATATGGTTATGCCTGTGTTTTTCTTGCTCCTATTTGCCAAACAATCCCCTGCCCCCCCTTCACCCCATGTGAGAGCGGAATATCATGGAAGAACATTGAGATAACTAGGATGTTTATTACTGCATTGGCTTTTATAATGATGGTTTGTGGGAAGGTGGGACAGTATTATTTTTTATAATTATTTCCAGTCAAAATTACTTCCCCCAAATCCATTCCAAACAAGAGGGTGGAAGTGTGTGTGTTTGATTGAGTGGAAGAGAAGAGAAATTTTAAAATAAATGTGTGGGTCCCACCTTAAAAAATTTCTTTGCAAATGTGAGAAGAAATAAACAGTAATGCACACATTTCAAAAAATTTACAGACACATGCACGGTATCGATTGTGTGTATATATAATTAATTATGTTTTAACAGATTTGTTTTTTATTCATTTATAATGGATTTGTTTATATATTTATATAATAATTAAAAATAAATATTAATAATAATATAATGATATTTAATATTAGTTTTTTACCTACCAAATAATTTTAATTTAAATATTTCTCTTTTCTATTCTACTTCATCCCAACTAAACTTTAATTTCTAGCCTCTTTCAACTCTTTCTCTTCTTTTCCATTCCATAATATTCCTTCTTTTTCTTTTCTCACAACCAACCAAAGGGTTAGAGAGTACATGGTCCTCCCTTATGCAAAAATGGCTTTATTGGAATGATAGGGTTTGTGATGTCTGTTTGATGCAGGTTCTCGATGCTCTTTTATCTGAATATGAAAAAACTATTCAAGGTCCAGGGAAGTGGCAAAAACTTGCTGTCTTCTTACAACAAAGGTCTGTGAAGATATTTTTCTGCAAAGTTTTCTTTTTGTGTGTGTGGGGTCTTTTTTGTGACCTTTTCTAAATTAGTTTTCATGTTGCTGTCAATAGTTTTGAAGGCCCTGTGCTTGACCTTATCAAGAGGCTAATAGCTAAAGTTGAATCAGAAAAGAGTTCTCATGCTTTACAATGCCGGTTGATTGAAGATAAAATGGCCCTTCTGATGAAACGGCTGGAAGCCAGTGAAGGTGAAAAATCCAACTACATTAAGCGATATGAGGATGCCATTAACGATAAGAAGAAACTCGCTGATGAATATATGAATCGGATAACTGATCTGCAAGCTAATCGTCGCTCACTGGAAGAGAGGTACTCTAGTTTATTGAAAACGCTAGACTCCACAAAGCAGGAATCCATGGATTGGAAAAGAAAATATGAGCAAGTCTTATCGAAGCAGAAAGCTGAGGAAGATCAAGCTAGTTCTGAAATAGCAGCCCTCAAGTCCCGGAGTGGTGCTGCTGAAGCAAGGTTGGCAGCAGCAAAGGAACAAGCTCAGTCTGCTCAAGAGGAGGCAGAGGAGTGGAAACGGAAGTATGATATCGCCATTAGAGAAGCAAAATCTGCTTTAGAGAAAGCAGCTATTGTGCAGGAGCGCACAAACAAGCAAACACAATTGAGGGAAGATGCTTTAAGAGAAGAATTTTCTGGAACTTTGGCTGAAAAAGTGATCTCTCCCTCCCGATAATCCTGCTCGTTTCTTTTACTATTATCATTCCCTTAGTATTGCTAATTCATAAAGATCTGTAATGGTTTGCAAATTTGGGTTCTTATTTTTTCCTCCTTCCTAACTATGCAGGAAGATGAAATAAAAGAGAAAACTGCAAAAATTGAGCATGCTGAGAAGTGTTTAACAACCCTGAATTTAGAGTTGAAGGTGAGATTCTTGGCTTCTAATCTAAAGAAGTGTCCCAAGAGCACTCTTATCAAGTGCTCTCAGTAAGACAAGATATATGTTATGCATGTATATGTATTATGAATTCTGTTGTATATTCTCGATACATCCTGTTTATTTCTTATTTTATCCTGTCTTTTATAATGGCCATGCATGTGGATGGAGGCCTGAACATGGTTCGTGATCTGTAGCATTTCTGTCTTTTTCCCCTCATGATTTCTTGTCTTATGTTGCATCTTCACTTCATTGTTTGACTCCAAATTGTTGATGGTCGTTAAGACTTCAGAATTTTATATTCAAATTTATGAAGTGCTGTGGTGGGTTTTTTAACTGGATTTGGTTGAAACAATTTACCCATCCTTCATAAGGAACTGCTTTAATGACTCGATTCAATTTGAATTCTCCACAATTTTTTTGTCTATTATATGCATGTTGTGTCCTTTTGGTTCTAAGTGCTGCATCTGACCTTGCAGGCTGCTGAATCAAAGATAAGGAGTTATGATTCTGAAATATCATCACTAAGGATTGAAATTAAAGAGTTGACTGAGAAGTTGAAAGTTGAAAATGTTAAAGCCCAATCATATGAGAGGGAAGCAATAGTATTTCAGCAGGAAAAAAATCATCTAGAACAGAAGTATCAGTCTGAGTTCAAAAGATTTGATGAGGTCCAGGAAAGGTGTAAAATTGCTGAAAAAGAAGCCGCGAGAGCTACTGAAGTGGCTGACAAAGCACGGGCTGAAGCAGGCATGGCTCAGAAGGAGAAGAGTGAGATGCAGAGACTGGCAATGGAAAGACTGACACAGATTGAGAGGGCCGAGAGGAGAATTGAAAGTTTGGGGAGGGAGAAAGATGATCTGGAAGCTGAATTACAGAGAGTAAGGGGTTCGGAGAAGGATGCACTTACCAGAGCTGTGAAACTAGAGGAAAAGGTGCAACAGAGAGAGAAGGATTTACAAGCTCTTTTGGATAAAGATAAGACACACAGGCGAAATAATGCACAGATTCTTGAACAACTTCTGGAAACAGAACGGGAAGCACATGCACAGGCGAATAACCGGGCTGAGGCTCTTTCTCTACAGTTACAATCTGCACAAGCCAAAATTGATTCTCTCCATCAAGAGCTGACCAAATTTCGACTGAATGAAACTGCATTGGACAGTAAGCTAAACACTGCTTCCCATGGTAAACGAATGAGGGTAGATGACAGCATTGGTGATGACATGGATGTAAGCCCTAGAATTGTAAAGGGAACCAAAAGAACTAGAAGTACTTCCAGTCCTCTTAAGTACACACAGCCAGAAGATGGTGGTTCCATCTTTGAGGGTGCCGAAGAAAATCTCAGTCAGAGAACAAGTGAGGAGGATTATAGAAAGTTTACCATACAGAAGCTTAAGCAAGAACTGACAAAACACAACTATGGTGATCAGCTGCTTCGGTTGAAGAATCCCAACAAGAAAGATATCCTTGCTCTGTATGAGAAATTTGTGCTTCAGAAGTCATAGCAAATTTTGAAAAGCACTTGTATTGGCATGGTGCCTGTTATCGCGGTTTCTGGGTTGGTCTAAATCTCATTCATTCCATGGTTGCTGACGTATAGACTAGAAATATTGTGTGATAGGAACTTTCTGAGTGGTTTTATATTTGGGGTGTGTTTGCTTGAGTTTACTAGCCATGGTTATATATTTACAGGCCGTAGAAGTTTTTGATGGCCCAATCTTTTGATTTGTTGATTGCTTGAGTCAGTTGTATTTAATACATATGTATAGTTTTGTTTTTTGTATTTATTTGTTAACTATTAACATTGTTTGCATATTAGATGAGCTAAATTTAGGTTGAAACTAGGCTTCCGTGTGCCCAACTTTGTGGACTTATTGTTTGTCTTTCTGAAGTAGAAATTGAGAATAATTTCTCTTTTATCCCCCTCCCTAGATTGAAAACATTTTTTTAGCCATGCCAATTCATTTTTTTTATCTCAATAAGTGCACTGGCATGTTTTTAACTAGCGTATTTCTTTTTTTAACTTATCTTTTCATCTTTATTTTTAAATTAAATTTTAATAGTTTTTATACAAATTATTCATAATTAAACATAAAATTTAATTCAACGAGCTAACTAACCGACGTCTCGAATTAGTCGTGTTCTTCACTAGCTCTAATTGGTACGAACATCGTGCAAAACAGATCATATGCTGCATGGGTTCATAGCAGCGTAAGCAAAGTTACTACTTCATCACATTGCATGCGTACTTTTAATAACCTTTATTATGTAATTCTCATGAACCTGACCATTTTGTTTAGATTTACTTAAGTTTTTTTAATTTATTTACGTTATAAATTAGTGTGAACGGCGACGGTTCATACACGGCCAAGATTTCCGTTGCAGCTGTACATCATTGACACTCAATGCTTTTCAGGAGCTGCCACATTCTGTCCGAGTCATGTAATGCTTCTACCCAAACAAGCAACGGATCCTCTATTCTCTGAAAATTGTCACTTTCATAGTAACTTTAAGACTTATGTTTTTGGTATTGGATATATTTTCAAATTTTATTTGTGATTTTTAATATTTTTTAATCTTTTAATTTCTAATAATTTTTTTATTTTAATTTTGGTCTCTAAAACATTATTTAAATAATTTTATTTTACTATTCAAAATACTACCTAAAATGTTTTAAAGATTAAAAATGAAATAAAAATTTATTAAAAATTAAAAATTAAAAAATTTATTAGAAATACAACAAATTTTATAAAATTGTCATAGACAAAAACATATTTAAGTTTAACTTTAAAATACTAAATTTGTCCATTATAAGATGATGGAATTTCGTTAGTCTCCAATAACAGTAACAATAAGGTAGTACACAAATGAATGACTTTACTAATCTACATGACATTTCAATGTCGGGGATATTTGTCTCTGTAGCACATCCTTCCAAGAGCAAAATTAGAAGTGAAACTAGTCTATGCTCTCCCACATGTCAAAAAAAAATAAATTATACCATCATTCATAATATGATGAATAATAAATTTATTGACTTTTATCAAAATTAATTAAAAGTCATATTTATTATAATTTTTTATTGAGTAACAATGTAAAAATCTACTATCACAGCATAGAAATTAAACTCAAATTAGAAACAGAATATATATGTATCTCTAGTAGAGCATATTATGCCATTCCTAGAAGTTTAAAAAAATGCCAAAAGAACAACAGTAGCCAAGATAACAGGTGTAGCAACCACCTTCAAAATACGCCCCTTGTCTTTCCTTATCAACACCCCTTCAATGATGGGGTAGTTGACAGTAATTATAAAAACTGCAAGGAAAAGCTGTATAAACATTTTGTCACAATCACCAACCAGTAACACTCTGTAGACTCCTCCTACGAAGCAATATATGTTTATAGTGAGGAGGGCAAGCATTGGTACTACAAAGATATTTGATGCTTCGAAATCATATTTATCCATTTGATATAGCACAGTTTGTTCATCATCCTCTAATTTATTAGTGGGCAAGAAACTAGCTTCTCTTATACCAACTTTCTTTAGTAGTGCATCCAAGCATCCATATAGATGGCAAGTAACTGATTTCATCATCCAGATCCTCTGCTCATTTATCCACTTACGAATTGTTCCACCAGTTAAGAAGACTTCTTGTAAATGTTTTAGAAGAGCAGATAGAAAGATGAATGGAAAAATAATGAAAAATGGATCTGAAACCTGTGAAGAAAAAAAAAAGGTTTTAGCATATGAAGAAAATATATGCAAGAATGTGAGATTGAAGGGAAAATGGTGGGAAGTGAGCTCATTATTGTTGTTACCTTAGGGTACAAGGGTATTCCATTTAGTAGACAGAGTTGAGGGATAGTAGCAAGACACCAAAGAGGCAAGCAATAAAGAGGGAAATATGTGAGCCATGCAAAACATAGCCTCTGGAGAAGTGGCATCCTTGAAGACCCATATGTAAGGGGGCAAAACCTATTTATACCATTTTCGAACAATCCACTGTACCATCTAGTGCCTTGGATTAGTACATCATTCAAATTTGTTGTAGCTGTACCTAGGAACTGTGGCCTAGATGGTTCACAGAAGACTGAAGTCCATCCATTAGAATGCAAGATAAATCCAGTAAGGTAGTCTTCTACTACACTATCATATAAGAAACCAACCTGCAACAGTTCAAAAAATTTGCACATATTTTTTACTATAAGAATTTTGATTAATAACAGAATGAAATAAAAAGTCTACTTACCTCTTGTCCCCATTTAGTGCCAATTTCGTAGTTACATGAAGCCAAAAAGTAAGGTTCTTCTAGCAATGTATGTATATGACCAGATACCAAATCACTTGTGTGGTTTTGATTAAGTGATCTGATGAATTCATTAGATGAGCCAAAGTATTCTTTAAGTTGCAGCAGATCAGTCCCTAGCATTCAAAATAAAGAACAATAAAGGGTATGGTAACCTCTCAACATAAGGGCAATGTTCATATGTCAATGTCATTGGAATCTTGTGATTTGGAAGCAACTAGATAAATAATGGAGTAATGGTGTTTAATACCTTTGCTTGCGTTGTTTCCAAACAGTGATACTCTTTTGATATAAAAGCCCGTACCTGACATCACTGGTCCCTTAAGCCCATTCATACCTTGACATTGCAGCTGAAATTATCCAAAAAAGATTTAGTCAAACAATGCACCATCTTATACAACGTGAAAGAATTATAAAGGTCTCTTTTTATGTCCTTAGTCCTTACTGTAAATAATGATCTCAGCTGGCTATCATAAATGTCATTCTTGCTAATGTTGTGAAATTTCTGAGGAAATTGAACAAAAGCCAAGGAGGAGGATATCTTCGGATCGAGGTGAAAACACATGGCATATCGAGCTGAAGTTGGATCATTACAGAACATGTCACAATCTAGAACTAGAATGTATGGAGAATTACTCATCACGGAAGAGACACGAAGCTGCAAGATTATTATGTAAGATGGGAAAGCATTACATTTGTTGTGTTTGTAAAACAAATTTTGTATGTACAGTTTGGCAGATAAAAGAATAGTACAGTCATACAAGGACATTGAGGGCTCCAGCCTTGAAATGGTGGTGATGAGGAGGCTTTTTCTCACGAGAAACATAGACAAGGAGAGGCATTTTGACATTATCCGCACCATTAATGATAGTTTCTTGCATCACCTGTCAAAATCAGATTAATTGAACAAACTGCTTAAAAGAGTTGTTCTTCATGAATCATGGCAGTGAATTAGCACGTAAGTTGAAAATCCACATCAGTATTGGTTGATTTTAATGCCATAAATATAATAGTAATTTATTGAGAACACTAGAAGCTCAAAAAAGGTTATGAGCGTGTTAGGGTAAACTTATTCAAAAGTATTTTTTTAAAAAAATTAAAATAATTTTTTTATAAATTAAAATTAATTTATGTATAAAATAATTTATAAAAATTCTTTTATATTATTTTAAAAAGATAAATTTTAGCTTAAAGTTAATTTTAATTTAAAAAAAATATTTATTTTTTAATTTTAAAAGTGTTCGTGAATAAATTTATTCAAATAGGTTGTGTGTGTGTTAAGTTTAACCATTTTCTATCAAACATGTAAGAGATGCATAACGTGTGTATCAAATCAGATTGAATAAGTTAGAGGAATGAAGATGGTTTATAACCACGAACTAAGTTTCCTCTAGTCAAGTTGGTCCAATTCAATATTTAAGCCAAAATGCCAAAACTAATAAACTGTATGCACAAGTGAATAGCCAAACGCTCTTATACCTCAATGACAGATGGGTGATCTCTGGAAAGTGCCCCATCATTTCTGAATGTCTTTATCTCCTCTTTAAAAGCCTCGTACTTTTCCTGCAAAAGTATTGACTCTCATTATAAAGTCCTGCTACTATAATGTTTTTTGTAAGATTTTTTGCAAATATCCTACCTTTTGTTTTTAAGCTTTCATTTTTAGTTATTCTATTTCAAAAACGCTTACGTGATGTTGTCAAGTGGTAACCCGCCATGACAACACTAGATGAAGTTTTTGTAGTAGAGATTAACGGTAAAGATGAAACACAAAAGGTTTAGATATTATAGAGATCATAAATCATAAACGACCCAGATGACAAAAATAATTACATGGCAACACTGGATAGAGCAACATAAGCATTTTTGTGACAGAGGTTAATGGTGAAGTTGAAAAACAAGAGATTTAGATTTACACGTATCATAAAAAATACATTGAACAACCAAAATCAGATATATTTGTAAGGACAAAAGGATATTTAGCCTCTTTATTACGCAAAAAATCAATGAAAATAGTCAACCGTGATATTTTGCTTGTCTTCCTTGTACACACTACTCCTTGCAAAATCACCATCATCATCCTCCAAAGAAGAAAAGAAGGCCTTGGGGCACCTGTTCTTTATTTTGTATTTTCTACAGAAAGGAAGCCACCACCTAGCAAATTTCCAAGCCTCCCTTACCCCATGAAGAGTCACAAGAGACCCCCCATCATCTGAAAGATAAACATGCAATTTCTGTGGAGGGTAATCCAGTGCCATGGCTGATAGAGCAGTGTTCATCACATCCAAAGTGGGTTCCTTAGTTGGATCAGCAGTGCATAAGAACACATCAATAGCAGGAAGTTTGTGATCATCTGGCAATCTTTCTGGGAAGACAAAACGTGAAATGGGACGCCAACGAAAAGCTTGGTCAAGGATCCAAATGAAGGAGAGAATGATTTCTGAAGCAAAAACAAGTAGCCATGGTAACAAGTGACCTTCTCTTGTTTCTGTGTGTTGGAAAAGAAAGCATAGCCTGTAATAGAACAAGAAGACTAAAGCAGTGGAGTGGAGTAGCATGTGCAATCTATTGACAATAACTAACGGGTTTTGGACTTGGAGGGTATTCAGAGGAAGGGTCTCCTCACTGGCCTCCATTTCTTCACCTACTTCCAATTGATTTTGCTGCTTCTACTCTAGCTCCTGATGGATTCTAAATATACCCTCTCTATTATGTACAATCAGTTTTTGTTTTTTATAACAACAACAAGCAGTAGCCATTCGATGATATACTGGCTAGCGTTTTATGAACATTTCTTAGATGGTATAAATAGATACAAAAATGGATATTTGAACTGTTTTAATTTTAAAATATAAAAAATAGGTACTTGGATTTTTTTTAGTTTTAGAATTAATTTTATTGATTAAAATTATTTTGGAGATGAATTGATTTTTCTTTTTTACAACTATTCATATTTAAAGGTTTTTAAATTTTTATTTAAAAAATATTCAATTAAAACATGAAAATGACTACTAACAAAAGCCTATCAAACAAAGCGCTGATATGTGACGTAATAATTTGCTTTTCAGAAATTGTTTTGTGTAGATGCGGATTTAATATATGTATGATGTATGTATAGTTTGATTTGGTCGTGTTTCAACTTTGAACCGTCTCTTCTGAGCATTAACAAAATGGCATGCTGACTTTGTTGTCATCACTATCAGACCAGCCCAGTCTTGAATTTGAAAATTCACTAATTTAGACTAATCATGCAGCCGGAACTCAGAAGTAAATAATATAGTATGAAGAATCACTCCACTTTCAAGAGCATACAGTATATTTATAAAGTATGATAAATCACTCCAGTTTCAAGAGCATACAGTATATTTATGAAGTATGATAAATCACACCACTTTCAAGAGCATATACTATATTTATAAATTAAGAAATGTAAATATTATTTTTGTTTATTTTTTGACACTTTTTTTATAATTAGTTAAAATTTAAAAAAATCATTCATTTTAATAAATTTTACTTCCAGATTTTTAAATAAAATTCATTAAAATTTATAATTTTTCATAAATTTTAATCAATCATATAAAAATGATAAAAAAAAAAAAGTATTGCTTAACATTTCTCTTGTAAATTAAGTATAAATAAAAGCAGCTCACTCCCCTTTTCAATTATCGATATACATTGTCCCAGTACCACTTGTTAGGCTAGAACCTGATTCTTTTTTCATAGACAAACAACATATTATTATCCAGACAAGACATAATTTATAAATGTTTATTGTGGCTTGACATCAAACACGTACACTACCTGTAGCTCATGACAACAGTATATATGCCTATTAAATAAAACAAGAAAAAAAAAACTATCTTCTTAAACCTAGAGAACATCTGAAAAGTCACAACCACTAATGGTTATTACATAAGCACATATGTAAAGGCTATGTTTCATTGCTGTTGGAATATTTCAACATAAGAAAATGATATTGTATGTAATTTGTTATCACTTGTTTTTTTTTTATCGTTTTTATATATATTTATATCAAAAATATATTTCAAAAAAAAAAAAAAAACTTTTTTATTGTCCCCAAATTGAAGAAAGCAACACATTTAAGACACGAAAAATGATTCTATGGTTGCTGCTAGTGTGTTACTTTGTTACATAAACATTTAGCATTGTCATTGATCAGACTCCGTTAGCTGGCCTATATGTGTGAAAAATAATATAGGTAAATTCATATTTTAAGTAATTAATTGTATTTTTAGCTTTTTAAGTACCACGATTATACAATTATAGCTTTTTAGGTTCAAATTACATGGATTGAGTTTCAAATTTTTTTCTATGTACATCATTGCAGTTGGTAGCTTTAACTTTTCTGTGGTGACTCCAAGCAGTGAAGCAAGGGGACGGTACTTGCAAGAAGAAATGCTATAATGTTCAAGTTAATTTAAATCGCAATACAATAAGTCGCTTATTGAGATAGACTAAGCTTGAGGTTAGATAAAGTTAAGCATAGCAATACGATAGGAGCATAATTTCATTTCCTTCTTAGTGAAGTTTGTTTAAAGTGGATCCCTTCGCACCAATTTGGCCAAAATACTCTAAAAGTCAGCATAGGCAAATCCATATTAGATGGTGCACCTATCCCAATTGCACTAGAGTTTTTGTTGGGTTTATCCCTATGGGACCTGTGTAGAACAATTTTCCCCAACTTGGTGCTTCCTTTCCGAGAGGCACTAAAGTTTTTTGTTTTTTGCTATGGAAGGATGACTCAAATCATTCGTGAGATGTTTCTTTATTTGTGTGTGATTCAGGCACTTCTTTGAAGGTTCTTAGTCCAAATTTTCCGTATATTTTTTAGGTCTTGATATTCATCCTTACATTTTATGGTCTTGATCATGGTTTGTTCTCAAAATAATGAAAAGCTCTTTGTCAAGCAATGCAATTTCTACAAGTGGTGTGTCAAATTATCATTGGAGGCCACTCTTTATATTGTGTTTATCATTTCATTTATAAATAAATCATATTATTTTGGCCTTCTGTTTTTTCTTTTTTTGCCCTTCTATCTTCAAATTCCTCCTCCTCTTTTCTTCTTGTCTAGAGCCATTTTTTACTTTATTTTTTAATTATTTTTACTTCCTATTCTTTTTAGGATAATAAGCCTTTTGGATATCTGACAATTTAAATCCAATTCGATTGACTTATTAAGACAACTCGTAATTAAAATTTAATTAAATTTTTAAATATCCATCTAAAAAAAATTGGGTCTACTTAACCCAACTCAATTAGTTAAGTCAACAATTAACCAAACCAAGTTGGACTTCTCAAATGATAATCCAAAAAATGGAGTTGTTTATCCGAATCTAATTATCTTGAGTTGTTCGCGTTCTTTGTCTCTGTACATTTCATAACAAAGAATAATTTCTATTAATACACTTGATGTTTGTATTTTAAACTTAAAAATTTATTCTTAAACACAAGTTTAAAAACAATACGTAATCTTCAACGAAAACAATAAACTTTATCTTCTTGCAAAATATCAATATTAACTATAATATAAAAACGTAAATCTCCATATTAACTTGTATCTTAAATCACTTTATTTAATTTTTTATTTATTTCAATTATGCCTGATTTGGTCCATTAGCATGATATAAGATTGGGCCAATCCATTAAATTCACAGTTTAAAGGGAATTACGTAGGATTCCACATGACTAAGAAAGCAGAATACAAGATACTTAAAACTAAGATGTGAACTAGAAATCCAAAGAGCATCAAAACAAGGATTCCAAAAACAAGTGTAAAATGGTACTTTAGAATTCTAAAATGATAAACAAACCAGAAATCGAGAATAAAACATCAAATTGTAAATCTCAATATTTGAGGGGCTTAGTTAATAATGATAAAATAGAATTCAGGACTTTATAAGCCATGCAAAAATAATCATTAAAGTTTTGCATACTCCACTAAACCACGTTACATAAGCACTGGACACTAAAATTTCATAGTTGAGTCTCAAGTCCCAGCAGCATAGCATATCCTATCTATAAAACTAGATGGCCATCTGAATTATGCAGGAGGCTACCATACTGCAATAGCATAATAACCTTCCAGCAAGTCCATTGCTGGTATCATGGCATAACAATGCATCACCTATGCTTCCAGTTCATCATATACTTCGCGGACTACGAATGAGAAAAGAGGGGTTTTTTGACTAATTCCTAAAATCAAACGTTATCAATATGTAACAAATTTTCATAAATTAGAATACCAACATAATATGATCCAAAATCAACGGAATAGCATTTTAAAGAATGACAACGCCATGTAGCCAGAGATTTTCATACAATTGGGGGTAGAATTTTCAACAAAACGCACATCAGCCATAGTTCAGGCAATTCACAATATATACATCTATTGTAACTCAAATAATAAAAATAATTAGAGAAAACATGCTTTCATAGCTTCATAGACTCTTAAAATGAGCATACCCGTAACATAGCATTAACGGAAAATTAAGAATTTCTAGCACCTTTTCATTATCATTATCATCTTCCTATTTTTGAAGTGAACTTGAGACTCTAGAACATACTATCCAGTATTCTCCTTTATCCATGGGCCCAACCTACGGAAAGAGATGGTCTAAGAAAAACCAAGATGTAAATGCACAGGTGAGGGAAATGGCCTCCGAACTATATCAAAGTATCAAACAGCAATTTAGTTTAGTAAACAATAAAAGAAAACTAGAAAAGGTAAACTTATCTCATATTTCAGTTACATACTTATTCTTAACACTACTGTCACTGGTGCTCAAATGTAAATTAAATACCTTAGATCATAAGAAACTAAAAAAATTTATTATAAATTTAGCACCCAAAACTTCTTATTTGACATTGAGTGTCTCAACAAATTACATTTTCAATCAATCAGGTTGAAATGGAAGAATAGATGACAGATATAGAAGAGGGATGCTTTTTCCTACTATTCCTCAACATTTGCATACAGTAATAGTCCTTAATTGACAAAAGAAGCTTGCATGCAACTGGTTATGTTTCAATTTCTAAGCTATTTTGACTTGAGAAACAGATTATGCTACATTCTTGTGAGAAATGAAAACTTTACCTCAACACAAATCTGATGGAAACTAAGAGTTAGGGACACAGTTATCTGTAAAAAATAACTGCTGTAGAAGTTCTGCATCAGAAACTCAACTGTTTTGGAAAACAGTGCTGTATTGTAAACTGTAGGATGGTAGTAATGTGTAGAAAATAGCTGCTGGTAGTTATGTATTAGGAGTATATATCTGTTTGTGGACAGAAAATAATCTCTATTAGACTTTTGTCTCTAGGACATAAGTGTATTGCTGTATTGTATGTGATATTAGAGTTAAATATTACCTTCATCAACTGGTGTCCTATCAAAATCAAACACACCAGACACAAAAAAAAAATTATATGATAGGGACTAGATAGTGGAGGCATCTAAAAATAGGATAATATGCGGTTTTAAAAGGTGTTACTGTTAGCCTTCAATAACACAAGAGTATATTAAAAATTCAAAATAAAGGCGTGCAATAAAGCAAACATTACATATCTAAAAGCCAAACTCAAGTATTTTATAACAACATACGTTGTGTTTATTCTGCTGCAAATAAAAGAATTCATTTCACAGTAGCAAACATTGTACAGCTCATCAAATGTGAAGTTTGTATCCCTATTATGTAAAGACAGGATACATGACTGTTGAATACATAATGATATTGAAATTTCACTCCCGCCAAGAAATAGCATTCAACATTTTAGGATGCGTAACCTACATCTTTTCCAATCCATCAATGTTGTTGGTTCTCTGTTTTGTGCTTTGGAAAGTGCAAATGGACGTTTGGTGTCTCTGAATCGACAATCCAACACACTTGATTCTTTTGAGAGAAGATGGTTCTAGAAAAACTACTTACTAAAACCCTACACGAGTAAGACCCTTCAGCCCAATGCAGGTTATGCAGTAGAAGTCCTCAAACCTCATCTAAGAATATAAAAACAAAAACAAAACCTCACAAAATAATACATGATTCGCTGCTACACAATACAGCCTGTGCAGTAGGAACTAAATTTGTGAAGATCATGCTCTATGTCAGCATACTTACAAACAAAACAAAGTGAAAGAAATTAGTAAAATCATCGGGTTACTAAAAATCTTACATTGCATACATAATAAAAATGTTGCCTATTCCTCCACGGGCATTTTGGCCTTGCCATTCTGTTGTTGCATCTCTATGATGTACTCGCGGAGACTCTCAGCTGTTTGTGTCATTGAATCAATCGTCTCTTCAGTCTCGTCTATTATCTGTTTGGGTAAGTGAACCTCCAAGAAATCAAACCACTCACCAAGTGTCATCTTATTCAAATCAGGCCAATTCCCATCATTTCCATTCAAATTCCCATCACAAGCCTCTTTCACACCATTCAAATTTTCACCCTCTTTCTCCAATTTCCTCTTTTCAGTAACAACCCTCTTCGCTTCCTTCTCAACATTCCCAGCAGTCACCCCGCGCGCGCTCTTCGAATTTCGCGTCATGCGCGTGTTCTTCGGCTCCACCACCACCACCGGAGCACCCGAATTCCCAACACAGGAATCGGAAACCTCAACCAAACTCAAATTCCTCGTACTCTTCGGTTCCTCCACCTTTTCCTCCGCAGCATCATCGCAAACCCTAACCACACTCCGTTCTCTGTTCGACTTCCTTGTCACCCTCGCAGGCGGACCTACGCGCTCAGATTCCGCATGCACCACACTCGCATCATTATCGTTTTCCTCAACGCTCTGAATCTGAACCTTACTCTTCAAAGGCCTACCTCTACCGCGTCCGCGTGGCTGAACCGGTTGAGAAGAAGCCTGAGCCGGATCCGGTTCAGTCCGACCGCGGCGCGTGGGGTTTCTTCTAGGCTGAGCGGCGTGTTGTTGTTGTTGTTGGCGAGGAACGAAGGTGACGTGGATGGAAGTTAGCTCTCCGATCTTAATAGTGGAATCATGATGGAGAGTGAAGGGGGTGTTGGGAGGGATCTGGGAGCCGTCCAAAACGGTGCCGTTTGAGGAGTGGAGGTCGCGGAGGATCCATTTGTTGAATTCAGTTAAGATGGAGAGGTGTTTGGATGAGATGCCGGAGTCCTTGATTGGGAGGTTGTTGCCTTTGACGACGCGGCCAATTCGGATTGCGGTGCCGGCTTTGAAGTTTAGGGTTTGGCCCTGGCGAGGGCCTTGGAGGATTTCGAGTTGCAGAGTGGGAGCTTCTTCTTCTTCTTCCATTCTCGAATCGACAAAGTGAGATTTTACCGTTGCCGATGTCGAATGCCACCTTCTTCTCCCGCCCACACGACCCTTGAAAACAATTCAAATACTAACAGTAATACTTAAAAATTAATATATTAGTAGTACAGTAGAACCCGTCAAATAGATTTAGGCCCGTCCGCAGTGCTCTATATTTGAGACTATATAAACTGTGAACATTTTATTCTCGTCACTTTAGTTCATATATCTAGACTTTTACACTTTGACTAAAAACATAAAATAT
>JAMLFT010003289.1:0-22493 GCA_026544285.1 Pachyrhizus erosus | reverse complement strand
AATTTTTTAAAAAAATTTATTTTTTTTATTTTTTATAAATTATTTTATTACTTCAAAATTTTAACATTAATGTTAATTATTAAGTGATAATATGATGAGCATAAAATATATATATAAATTATTCGTTTAAATTTCTAGCACATTTAATTATATATTTTTGGTAGTCTAAAATTATTTTTAACATTGTTATTTAAAATAATTGTTTCAAATTAAGCAATATTATTTACTAAATTTTATTGTTATAACATCATTAGATGTTATTTATATCAATATTGTTTAAAATTTATTAAGAATAAAAAATATATTTTTAAAATTTAAATAAAATGAATTAATAAAATTATAGAATTTATAAAAAATTTGTATTAATTAGAAATCGTTTAAATTTTTCAAAAATTAAAAACATATTTTACTTTTAGAAAAATTTGATGGTTCAATATTGTCAATAAATAAATCTTTTAAAATTTAAAACATCATTATTTTAATTAATACAGGGTACAAAAAAAAAACTTAATTAAGCTTTTTGTTCTTAAAATATTTATAATTTTCTTATTTTTATGCCATAAATTATTTTTTTATCTAATACTTCTTTCATTAGTATTAATCTTTTTCACTTTTTTTATAATCTGTCCTTCAAAATATTATGGGTTTTTTTTATTTGATTTCTTGTTTTACATTATCAAATAGAATATTTGTGATATTTAAAAATATTAAATAAAAATTTCATGATATTTAGAATAACGGAACCGAAAATTCTTAATGAGAGAATAAATAGAAAACTAATAGAAAAATTGTTTAATGAAGAAAAAAGTCTCACAAGAGACTGATTTTCAAAATTAAAAAATAGAACACTAAATAAGAAAATCAAAAAAATTTGAAACCAAAAGCTTAATTAAGAAAAAGGAAATTTAAAATAAAATCAAAGATTAATATGATAATGTTTTAAACTTTTAATGAACTATTCTAATGCATAGATTTTTAAGAGAATTAAAAAGGCTTTTATGGGGGAAAAATGTTTGTAATTTTTAAAAATTTATATATTATTTCAATGTATTAATTAAATATTTCTCTACTTTCGTGTTTAATACTTTGAATTTCTGGAAATTATACTAATATAGCATTACTCATTTTATTTTTTTTACAAACTACATTAAATTACCTTACGAACATTCACCACATATGTATTAACCCCATCATGTAATACAAATTTATAGACATGTTAACTTGTAAATGGAAGTTTGGTGATTTAAACATGTGATTTATAAACTTAATAGGCACATAGATTGTAAAGTGATAGTTTGTTAATTAGAAGATGATTAGCAGAAAAAACTAATTGAGACTTTAAGAGCTAGTAAAATTTTGATGTGAATGAAAGATTATTCATGACGAGAAGATCTATTTGGTGAAGAAAGTTGAGATTTTATGCTACTTACTTGGATTATTGTAAACCAACATTGACCCTTTTTTTTTGCTTTTAGATAATCATTTGCTCTTCTAATGAGTGTGCCTTGGAAGCTTAAACTTTATACATTTTCTTTAATTAACTTTTAGAGCAACTAATCATCGCAACCACCTCGTTACCTAAAAAAAAAATTGCAACCACTTTAACATGATTGATTATTTTACACACTGCTGATTCTCTTTGTTTCCTCTGAATTGAACCATTTTCATCGATACAGAATCATTAGGTAATCAATCACTAACACTAACCAAAGGTACCAAACCAATTCGCTACCATTCCTTTTTTATGCTATAAATTGAATGCACCATTTTCAATACAAAGGGAAGAAAACCAGATTATGTTTTCAATCATTTATGTTTCTATATGATTTTTTTTAATGTCTTAATGGGGAAACACAAGTTTTTCCATTTTTTTTTAAACGTAACCTTTTAATATTATATTTTTTTGAATAAAAAATTGTTTAATTACAAGAAATTTAAATTAGGGGAAGACATGTCCATTTGCAAGGTAAAAAATAACTAATAATCTTAAAAAATTATAGTGAGATTTGCTTATCACATACCTATAAAGGAGATCTAAGAATCAAATCTAAATCACAGTTAATATGAACGGAAGATTATTAGATGTGCCAATTCTAATTGGCTGAGATTTTTTTTTTGAAACCTGAGATAAATGTGTTTCATTTTGTTACTTTAACATATTAAATGCATTTTAGATTATTTCTTTATACAATTTTAAGTTATATATAATTTTGAAGGACAATTTATTTATTTATTTATTTCTCTTAAAATCACGTTACCTGTAAAAGTAGTTTGTCTAACAAAAGAAAAAAGAAAAAAGGAAGAGGGAGAAAATGTATTTAAACAATGAGCAGAAATAAGATTTAAGAGTACTTGTGATCTTTTAAATTTAATGTGTCTAAGTCAGGTCTCTTAAGTTATTTTTAAGTCAGTCAAGTTATTCTGTGTTTAAAATTTAAAAAAAAAAAAAAATAGTTTCATGGTAATTGTTTTCCCAAAAATTTTAAATTTTTTATTTTTGAATTTTGCCTCAAGATTATTACAAATTAAATTAGTTTAAAATTGATCTGTCAAAACATTAAGTTGCAATAAAATTTTAAAAAATATCAAATCTTTTCATTCAATAAGATCACTTTCATTTCATTAGAAAGTACAAGGAAAAACTGATGATATACTGGAAATAAATCTCCAAATTAGCGCAGCCAGTTTCTTGAATTTCTTCTTAAATTTATTATCTGGTTATCTTAAATTTTGATAAAGATATTTTTTTACAAATAAACTATTGAATGTTATTAAAATTTGTCATATTGTATAAAATTAATTTTAAATGACAAACAAACAAACACTTAACATTCCTCAAATGGTAGTAAACGATGACAAAGAGTTGGTATATTACGTATTTTATTGATAAATGCTAAATCATCACACTTGCCCTGGTCATGGATGCATGATGGGTGTTTGACATAACTTGCCTTTATTTATATATATATAATTAATATATTATTTTAAGAACTAAACATATTTTCTGACTCTTAAATAATGTAGGTTCTTCTCTTACGATACAATATAACTAAGGTGGGTTGCTTAATTCCTTTTTAGTAAATTACATTATTTCACATTAAATATTTAAAATTAAGAATTTTAACAATATTTTATTTCAAAGATATGATTGTTTAAGAATTTCAAATGAATTTCATTATTATTGTAAATCATTATAGTCTTTAGTCTTTATTGTAATTGTTTTGTATTAACTTAAAACAATAAAAAATCTTAGATCTAATTCTTGTGACTGTGTATTTGACAACAATAATTAAACAAGAAAATAAAACAATAAAAAGATCTTTGGAAGATGATAAAGATCTCATAAAAAAAGTAATAGAGAAATTGTAACACTGAAGTGATTCCTTTATCGTTTATGAAATCAAAAAAGTTTATCTCCAAAGTCATAAAAAAGATTGGCATGAAGTACTTTATGTTTTTGAGATCAAGTTTCCTCCCTTTACTTCTCACCACACCATCTCTGAGAAACTACTCATCAATGAGATATTCTCCAAGATTGTCACTCCTTTCGATATTGACAACATCAACAAATTCTCTATTTCAAGATTTTGCGTCAATTTCAT
The DNA here is from genome assembly GCA_026544285.1 of Pachyrhizus erosus. Taxonomy (NCBI): domain Eukaryota; kingdom Viridiplantae; phylum Streptophyta; class Magnoliopsida; order Fabales; family Fabaceae; genus Pachyrhizus; species Pachyrhizus erosus. Next base: position 18,891 of record JAMLFT010003289.1, on the reverse strand, counting down.
ATTCCTATGCTAAATCCATTCCATCTTTCATGTTTCAAGCTTGAGAAGTTTGTTTTGATAATCATTAACTATGTCGTTATTGAAAAATGTTTGATCACATCATCTTTACAGCATCACAATATCTAATTTTTGTGTTTGATCCTAGTGAAGCAATCAGAGTAGGATCACATCAACATTCTATTTTGGAATCGTTGCAAGAACAATTTTATTTTAGCTCACAAGTCACAAATTTGAATTAATTAATTATTCATTAGTTTGTTGTATTTTATATCACAATATAGCCCAAACTCAGCTTGAAAAATTATCCCTCGTAAGTTCTGAGTTTATGAGGGCCATTAGGAGAGTAAATAATTAATTAGCTCGGTGGTTGATTAGTTAATAATTTATTAATGGTTAATTACTAATAAGTTTTCTACATATGATTATAAATTATAGGTGATTATTGAGATGTGAATTTAATTGGAATAGCATCAATTATTGTAATGTCTCAACATTTTTCTTTTTCGTAAAAAAAAAAAATTGGAAATTCTCTGTACAATCTTCCTTTCTTATCCTCTATTTACAAACACTTACTTATTCTTGAGATTTTGGAATAAAGAAAAGTAAAAAATAAACTAAATAAAAGATAGATAATTCATGAAAGTAAACATTGAATAATGCTTATTCCAAGTTTGCACAGGATAAAAAAAAATCGAGGAACATTCAAAACACAACGACTGACACACTTTTCATTGTTTTTATTTGTCTTTTAACATTTATGAAAAAAAATTGAGTTATAAAATTACAAAACTTCTATCATTTTATATTAAAATATAACTTTGTGCTAAAATGTATTAAAAATCATAATGACAATACATTAATAATGTTTTTCAAAATATCCCTGATAAAAATATCACGTTCGTTTATTTTACTGTCACGTGCCACTTTTTTTTTTTAGGTGCATAAAAAAATAATTTACGGCCCCATGCCACCTGTGCAACAGAACCATATGCAACTTTATATATGTATATATATAATGCACAATTAAAAAAAAAACACAAATTAATGCATTTCTTATTCGTAAAGAAAATTAATCTATAGAACACTTTTGGTGTGTGTAACCTCAAAACATTTTTATTTCATATACATATAAACAAAAATTAATCTTTTTGTTTTCTATCAATTACATATAATCTAGATAAACATCACAAAAAGGAAGAAGAGTTGACACTCTTTTTTTAATATTTTTTATAATTAATTAAAATTTATTAAAATATCAATTTTTTGGATCTTACATTTTATTTTATTATTTTTTATGATTTAAATATAAAACTCACAAAAATTAATAATTTTTAATAAATTTTAACTAATAAAAAACATATCATTAACATTTCTCTCACAAAAAGATATGAAAACTAATTTTTGTTAATTTTTTTAATGATCTCATCTTAACTCGAGGTGTGAAACGATGAAACAAACATAATAAAAATAAAACCATTTCTTTTTAAGTAACCATATCTTTTTACAAAGTAAATGAAAAGCTTATTAGCCACTTATTAAAAAAATCAATATATTTATTTTGTATATGTATAAGGTAAAATTAGTTCATTACTTTTACTTGACAATGTCTTTTTAGAGTAAATTATGTATAGGATGAAACTAGTTGCTAAACTCGATCCACGTATCCATAATTTTTTTTTATTAGAAATATAACTAATTCGGGTTCGTAATATTTGCATCCCATATATATTTTTATATATAATTATTTGTGCAAATAATCCATCATTACAATTGAAAGAAAAAATTGTATTACTTACTACATTAACAGTTTAAGAAATTTATCGATTTAGAGTTGTTTGTAATTTATGGATCTGGATAACTAAAAATTTGGTAAGTCTTGTACTGTGTTATTGATTTGTTAATTGTTAGTCTACATACGAAAATTTGAAATTCCTCTATCTCACTCACCTGTTACGCATTGTTATGCAAAAAAAGTATGCATGATAAATTGTATAATCAAGAGGAAGAAAGAGAAGAAAAAAAATATAATAGATAATATAACAAAGTGAAATAGATTAAAAAAAAAATGTTATATAAAATATTGTATGAATTATTATATGAATAGACAAAAGCTAGCGTGAACTACTTCATCAAATATAAGTTTTTAACGATAGAATATTTTTATATACCATTAATTTTTTCTTTCTATTTTTAAATGTATCATTTGCGTCATAAACAAACACTTTAAGAGTCTTTTTATTTGTTGTCAGCTCCCTTCTTCTCTGCCTATAATTTCTCCTACATGATCTTTGAACATTTAAAATGTAGAGATATGGGATCACGAAGCAAGTTACCAAGATTTTCGTTGTCTTCCATCCACAATAACAATGTGTGTCCATTAACTAGTAATGTACAAAGAGGAGATCTCACGAAAAAATATCTTAATTGATGATTAAAACTTTCAATTGTGTTTTTTTTTTTTTTTTAAAGACATTTTGTTGGTTATAGTGTGTAGTACTTGTGTTACGACTAAAGGAGGGTGTCATGGCTTTTATTTCACATATGAGAAAAAAGGAGGCTATTGTGGTTTTTTCTAGATTTGGGAAAGGATGGTTGTGATTTTTTTCAATATGAGATAGGAAAGGTAGTTTTGGTGGTTTCACCGTGCTTGGCTTGGAATGGGAAGCGAGTGTGATGGAGGTGTTGTTATCACCACTATAGTAATAAAAGTTGAGTGTTTTAGTTATGGAAAAGAAGAAATAAAACTAAAAATACAAAGAAAGATGAAAAGAGAAAAAAAAAATTAATTATCTTTCAAAAATTAGTGTATTTAAATGTTGAAATTTAGTTTTTCATCGTGAAAAATTAAATGAGGTAACTCACACTAGCCTTCGCCATATGAATAACCAACACAACTCATAAAAAAAGCTTATTTATTATAGTTAGAAAAGAAAAAATATTTTTTTTTCGTTTTGGATTTTGAGAATATCAATCTTTTAAGTTAATTTTAATAAATTATTATTTTTTAAAATGCTTGTTATATTAAAAACTGTTGTAGTAACAAATACCCCTAAAATAATAGGTGAAGATCGCCTGTACCTAATCTATTCAAAATGTATGTTTTGTTTATTTGTTTTTAAGTTTTAACCCTAAGCTAGAGGAGGAAAGATCCTCTTTGTTTCTTTTTTTCCCTATTTTTTTCATTTCTAAACTTTCAGACAAAAAAGAAAAATCACTCTTCGTAAATTATGTATTATTTCTATTTTATTTTCTTAAAACCTTATGAAATGGAGAAATTAGAGACAAAAATAAAAAGGAGAGGATCCATTTCCAAACTGGTGGGGGGTATTTGCATCATGAAAGGTATTGAGTTTAATTGTTCCCCAGCAATACAAGCTTCATAACTAGGTTAGTCCAAGAGCTCAACGGTAACTCAACTTAAAAGATTAACTCAAACTCCAGAGAGTACAAAAATAAAATAAAAAATTAATAATTATATTTAAAATTAAGATAAAAAAGTGTCAGTAATATTTTTTTATAACTTTTCTCATTTGTAGTTAATTAACCAAAACTTTAAAACACTGACCAACATTTTTTTATGATATTCTCCATATTTAATCACTGAAATTTAATATTAAAAATTAGTGTTGACAAAATTAAATTTTTGTTGTCATCGCATAAATAATGAACTACTTCCACTAGAACGTGACTCTTGTTTTTTTTTTGGGTAGCCGACACACCATTACCTTGTTCTTAACACCAGCGTTACTCGGCACATGCACCTTCCTGCATTCCCCCCTATCTAGATTTATAAAATTGGAATCTTTCTATGTAAAGGTCTCCACCTTACTTATAATTCTAAATAAAAATAATAACAAAGACATAAAAATATATAGTAATTGTAGCCCTGCGCAGATTCTCCCTTTGTCCCTCTCAGAATTTGTTAGTGCCCCTTTTTATTCATTTACACAAAGTACCCCTCTTCTCTGTGTGTTTCAGTAACTCAGCCAAAATTAGACTGGGTCAAGTTCAGGTTTCTATGAATTGTTGTGCATGTGTGTTTAGATGTATTTGTCAGACACTGACAGCTCTTTTTATATCAATCATGCAATAAGCATGCTGTCAATTATGCCCCCTCACCTATTTTCCTTAAAAGCTTTTATCTAAACCCCATCTTATTGTCCAACATGACACAGTGCCAATAAAGGTAGCTTCCACAAAAGAATTGTGTTTTTATGGCTTCTAAATTTTACTTCTAGGTGTAGAGTGTAGACAAACAGAACTGTTATTAGTATTATTATTATGAACTGTACGAGACTCTAATTCCAAACCATTTCCAAAGGAAAAATAATTCTCCTCTTCTGGACTTCACATTATTGTCAGTGGCTCTATGATTGTTACACTCTAGCTCGTGTTTCTAGGAAGGTGGGTGGGTTCTCCTTCTCATGTCCTAGCTGTACCACCCAATGATACAAACCAGACTAGAAAATCTCTTCATCCTCTGGTTGGGGAATTCTTTTTTGATAGCTTATTGCTGTCTTATTTGTTGTTCAGTGTTCTTTTCTTGTATTAAAAATTAGCTATCACAACTAAGGCTTTTTCTTTCTTCCTTTTTCAAAATCTGAAATATTTCTCAATGTATTGATAGTCTATGATTAAGACCTTGTTGTAAGATTTCCCTTTCTGCAATTGTGGAATCCCCAAAAGGTCACACATTTATTGTTTCAGTTCAGATTTGGCATTCCATTCCATCAGTTGCAAGTTTGCTTAGAAAACGTCTACAGTTCTACATTTTCCATTGTTCATCTGGGACTTGAGGGGAAGGCTGAAAACGCTTCTTATTTTTTTGTTTTTTTTTTTCTATCTTTAAAACATCATTTGAGTACTGGGAGAGTGATGCATATTGAAGCTGTCAAAACAACAAAAGATGGCAAATCTTGTTCCTGGGGTGCTTCTCAAACTTATGCAGCACATGAACACAGATGTGAAAGTAGCAGGTGAGCACAGGTCCTCTCTGTTGCAAGTTGTGAGCATTGTTCCAGCACTTGCAGGGGGTGAGTTGTTCCCAAATCAAGGCTTTTATCTCAAGGTTTCTGATTCCTTGCATGCCACCTATGTCTCTCTCCCTGATGAACATGATGATCTCATCCTCAGTGACAAAATTCAACTAGGGCAGTTTGTTTTTGTGGATCGTTTCGAAGCGGCTTCACCTGTTCCTATTCTTCACGGGGTTAGGCCTGTTCCTGGGAGACATGCTTGTGTTGGAACCCCTGAGGACATTGTTGCAACAACTCACTCACTGGGGTTCCTTAGTAATGCTAAGACCAACAAGAAAAGTGCTTGTTCTGGTCCCTTGGACTTAGAGAGGTCCAAGTCTCCCAGGAAAGTGTTGAGCAATCACCATGTTGGAGAGAAGGAGAAGAAGGAGAAAGTTAGATTGAATAATGAAGAGCAATTAGACAAGAAACCAGTGCTTTTTGCTAAGAGTAAATCTCAGACAACAAAAGCAGTAGCAGCCAATGTTGTTGATGTGAAGAAGGAACCGTTGGCCAGATTGAAGTCATTGAATTCAAGGACCATCCCTTCTTCCCCCACTAGTTGCTATTCCTTGCCTACTTCTTTTGAGAAATTTGCCAACGGAGTCAAGCAGCAGGCAAATATCAAGGGAGTGGACAGGCTAACTGCCAAGGTGGGAGTGGTTGAGATAGGAAGAGGTGTCCGTGGAGCTAGTCCGACCGGTAAGAGAATTTCCGTGGGAAACCCAATCAAAAATTTGGTTCAGGGAATTGAGCTTGGGGCTAAGGCGTTGCGTAAGAGCTGGGAAGGGAATATGGAAGTCAAGAAGAAAGAGACAATCAAATTAAGGGCTGCCAAGTGTGATCCTAAGTCGGAGGTTCGTGGCTCAGTAAGTGTGATTCACAGTTTGTCTTTTTGAACAACTTCTGATGTCAAACTACAAGATTTTTTGGATTTAATTTCATGCATTCCTTAATAAAAATTGTATCAACTACTTTGCTATAGGGGTGGTGTCACTCTTAGATATCTGTATTTCATTACTTTTATCTTTTGAGTCAATTAAACAGTTATGTTCTTACTTTCACTTTATGGTGTTCGCAGACTCCTAGGAGAAGTACTTCAAGTGAAAAGTTGCCCTCTAAAGAAGACAGCAAGATGCAACAGCAGACAAAGTCCTCCAAGGAAGAGCATAAGACTCAAACATCTATAAAGAAAGTTATTGCCAACGGAACTATGGAAGAACAAGAAAAGTCAAGTAAGCGAAGAGTTTCTGTTGGAAAGAAATCGTCAGAAGTTTCTAACACTGCATTCCCTGGAAACTTGGTCAAAGTTACTCCAAATAGTAGAAAGGTGACAGATGCAAGTGTTCAATGGGCTTCACTCCCGTCATCTATCGCAAAGCTTGGGAGGGTAAATCCCCTGAAAACACTTTTTTTTCTCTCCAGTTTTATGTTTTTCGACTCTTTGCTGTCAAGTATATACTGCTGAAAGCTGAAGATAATTGTATGCAACCTTGTAAATTGTAATTTTCATTGACATGTTTTCAATTTTAGTTGAGGTCTTGAGGGTGGGCTTGGCATAACAGTGAGGTTGCTGCTTTGTGACCTGAAAGTCACGGGTTTAACACTTGAAAACAACCTCTTCTCTTGGGGGGTAAGGCTGTGTACATCTAACCTCCCCACCCCGTTAGATGGGAGCCTCATACACTAGGTTGCCCTTTATGTTTTTGAATTTGGTTAGATAATGACCCCCAGACCCCATTGGTCTACTGGCATGTCCCTAACTTTCAATTAAGATCATGATGGAGAGGTAATGCTAATGGGATAAATTCATCCAGATGCTTCATTATGACGTTAAATAAACATGAATATCATTAGTTTTATTAAAGCTATTATGACATCATAGACGCATATATAATAAGTATGCAACAACCAACAAGTATATTGTCAGATCATATGATTGGCTTATTCTTTGGTTTTCTGAGTCTGCCATAATAAAATGTTTTCTGCCCATGTTCCCATACCATGTCCTTACCCACTGGATGCACTGTTTATTAAACTATCTTACTCATTGAACCAGCTGTTTGGACAAGAAGTTTTGTGACTGTAATGTTTCATTATATTTTATATTTTCATTTCTGTCACAGGAAGTGATGAAGCACAGAGATGCTGCACAGATGGCAGCAACTGAGGCTATACAAGAGGCTGCTGCTGCTGAGAGTTTGCTGCAATGTCTAAGGTATGAATATATATTCATATGAACAACTTTACTATGGACTGCTCAATGTCAGATCAGTACTTACCATCTGTTTTTTTTTTTTTCAGACCTACATACCATCTTTAGTATTTCTCATTATGGTTGAGATTTTGGACTGCTCATGTCAGGAAATTGAAATTTAGATTTTAAATATATCAATTATTACTGGTATAGGTTTGTTTTGGTAAATTCGTTACTCATTGAAGCATAGCACCTCTAGAGGATATGCAAAAACTAAGTGATTTATACTAATACCAGTGAAGTACTGTTGATACTTTCTGATGAAGTATGTGCAATGTTTGATTGCCTATACAGACATCTGATATACCAACATGACTACGAAATCTGAAGAATGTGGGATGGCAACTTGAATCCCAAAGTTTAGTAATAGCAATGATTATGAATTTTCTTTGTCTTATATGGAGTTACATTTTATGAGACATAAATAGAGTGTATATCAAATTTATGCTGATCATGTCTTTTGTGCTTCTTGATACGGATTTAAATAGTTATTTCTAAATCCATGTAAGATACCAGTAATTTAGTAACTTATAAGATAGAAAAAAGTGAGCCGTAGGGGCTAGGGTCAATGTTGGGTATAAGCCTACTGAGGTCTGTTGTGTGTTCTGATAAGTATGGCGCTTGGCATTTGTAGTCACGGTGTAGACTTTTTCTATATTTATTGGATATATTTGGATAAAAGTGAAGAACAATGTGTACGAACGCAATCAATATTCAACTGTTAGTTAAAACTGACCTATATTTTGCTAAGTTAAAAGGATGACTTCAAATTTTTGTTTTTGGTCATTTCATTTACACATTTGACAAGCCTATTGAAAATATTGTAATACAATACTTTTAGGTAGGCTAGTTAATCTATCATACAGCCAGATTGGGGTTAAACCATAGATGTTTTAACATCTTTCACAACTATTCTTCAATGGTCTGGTAGGAATTATATTGTGTCACCCTCCTGCAATGCCACATACCAGATTGTTTCTGACTTTTATTTTTCAATGTTTTTGACAGTGTATACGCAGAGCTAAGTAATTATGCTAAGGAACAAAACCCCCAGCCTGCAGTAGAGCAGTTCTTAACTCTTCATACTAGCCTAAATAGTGCGCGGATGATTGCTGACTCCCTATCTAAGGCCATTCCAGATGATTCTTCTCCAGATAATGAAAGAATCATAACAGAAGAAGCACTAAAACTCAAATCAGATAGACAAAAGCGTGCTAATTCTTGGGTCCAGGCTGCTTTATCCACCAATCTATCATCCTTTTCTGTTTATAACCGAGAACCTCTATCATCCAGGCATCCAGCTTCAACAAATTCTCAAAAGCAAAAGAATATCCTGGGAAGTAAACCGATGCTGGTCATAGAAAATTCAAGTGAAGATACTTCATCAAAATCTCATGGAAAAACCAGTCAGATGGCTAATCCCAAAACTCCACGCAAAGCAGGTGATGCATTAGCAAATGGACACAAGCAACTAGTCAAACTGCCGCCAGAGTGGGTTAGAGGAAATGGCCTTGATAGGGTGGTTGATTTGGCTGACATGCTGCAACTGCGGTCCCGAGATTGGTTTTTGGTGTTTGTTGAGAGATTCTTGGACACTGATGGAGACACTAGCTTGTCAAATAATGGCGAAATAGCAGGTATGCTCACTCAACTGAAAAGTGTGAATGATTGGCTTGATGAGATAGGATCAAGCAAGAATGAGGAAGAACCGTGCCAGATACCAGCAGAGATAATTGACAGGCTGAGGAAGAAGATATATGAATATCTTCTTACACATGTTGAATCCGCTGCCGCTGCACTCACTAGTGGATCACAATCATCACCTAGGATCCAAACAACAGAGATCAAATCCAAAAAGTGATGAAACAAGTACATAGCTTAGCTTAAGAATATTATTTATGGTGGCAAGGGAGGAAATTTAGTCACCAAAAGTTGTTCAAAAAGTTTTCTCTTCCACTCATTTTTTTGTACATAAATCCTGCATGTGTTTTGAGGTATAGAATATGGAGTGATAATTATTTATCTGGGGAAGTAGCCAATGTGATTTGTGAGGATTTTCTTTTCCTTTTACTAAGTTATTGGGCATGAGAAATTCCAGAAATCGAAACAGTGGACAGATATATAAGCAGAAATGATTTCTGCATGATTATGGTTCTTTGTGATTCCCCGCAAATAACTAACATATGGTTATCAAGTCATGACAATGATATAACTTGTGTACCAAAATGTAACAGAAAGAAAAACCTGTAAATACCAATGTTCTGGACTTAACTCAGGCAGAACAAGAAGCAAAATTAATGGCATGCGATAAAGGTTTTGCTGAGTTAATGGATATTAAATAAATCACAACTGATTGAGAATTCTTTGCAATTCATCTGTCTCAGCCGATCCAACCCCCAACCCTAAGGTAAGTAAAGTGCTATTTAATCTAAAAAATATTTTATTTAATAATAATATTTTAAAATTAAAAATAATTTTAATTATTTGATGAATTGTATTAATTTATTAAAAGCAATTAAATATTTTTTTCTCAAAAAACCTGTGTAAAAATATTGGTTTGAAAATTAAAGACGAAATTCTTGCTCTTTCAATTTTTCATTCATACACTTATTTTTGAGAAATGCCATTATTTTTACAATAGTTTTTTATATTATATTAAAAATATTAAATAACAATTGTGTTTAATATTTTCAAAATATAAAAATGTTAAATAAAATCTTTATTTAATAAATAAGAGAGTGAATGAGAAAATAATATTGTAAACAGATTCAAAATAATTCTTATTGAAATCTAATAGAAATACCAAACATTAAGTCACTTAGTTGGCATTTCTCTTACGAAGTTGGGGCTTAAAGTTTGATGAAGGACAACTTTAGGCAGTATATAATCTTCTTATAAATTCTAGCTCAAATTTTTTTTATCATCCATGACTTTATATAAAGGCAAATCTTTTTGTAATCTAAACTTTTATTTATAAGAAGAAAAATTGCCTAGAATCTACAAAAGTGTAATTCCCACATGCCATGCTTTCCTAGCTTTACTTAGATCCCCTGGTTCACCCTATTAGAGTATATTCAGTAGGATAATTTATGGAGAGGCATACCAAACTTTTCTTTTTTGAAACAACAACAATGCAAATTTTATGTATTTGTTGTCAGAAAAAAGAAAAATTTTGTGGTTTCATATATGACTAAAGTTGTTCTCTTTATAACTTCAATATTCATTCATTCAGCACACAGATGAATGATAGAATACCGGAATCCTCGCCAAAATTATCACCGGCTAATAATTTTTTTTTTAAGTGTTTAAAATGAATCGTTAATTAGTAACTTTACCCCAAACTCGTAAATAAAACTTAATAAAAAATCTCAAGTTTAAATTTTGTATTTTCATATTTAAAAGACATTTTTTTGTCATACACTAAAATTGTACTCATCTTACATAAGATTAAATCTCGTTAAAATAATATTTGTTAAGTAATAGTATTATTTTTAGAGTTATTCATAAACTTATCATCTTTTTAATTTTATTATTAATTTTTTTAATGAAAGGACATTTAAACAATATTATTGGTACGTTTCGGCGTAAAAAGATTTATAATATAGATATAAATTTGCTAAATAAATGTCTCATGATTAATATTCTGAGTGAGAGGATAAAGACATGGATAGTTTTGCAATAAATAGATATAAATATAAATATTTTAATGCTGGTGGAAGTGTTCTAGAAAGTACCATTCCTCCACCGTCCGATACATCAAATTGGTTTGTCTTAAAGTCACAACCCAACTCTTTTTCAACTCAAATCACTTTCTAAGCTGAAATCTGAAGCTAACTTTAGCAACCATCAGGGAATGAGATGGCTAATGGTAACACTGGTCATCTCTTCAAGCTCTTGCTTTTCCTTCTAACTCTTCAGTCTTCAGTAGCTGAGATTTTCTTTGAAGAGAGATTCCAAGGTAACCCTCTATCCTCATCCTCCACTTCATCATAGATTCCACAATTTTCGTGGGATCATTTATTTTTCTCACCTCAAAACGAAAATCAAGTAACACTTTATTTATTTAAGATGGATGGAAGAGCCGTTGGGTGTTATCTGATTGGAAAAGGAGTGAGGGAAAAGCTGGTACCTTCAAGCACACAGCAGGGAAATGGTCTGGGGATCCTGATGACAAAGGTATTATTTATCATTCAATTCATTCATTAATCAAACTGGAAATGAATTGTTAATGTTGGTCACGATTATCATGATGCAACTCTTTCTTGCAGGTCTTCAGACATATAATGATGCCAAGCATTTTGCCATATCTGCAAAGATACCGGAGTTTAACAATAAGGAAAGAACCCTGGTGATGCAGTATTCTATTAGGTTTGAGCAGGACATTGAATGCGGTGGCGGTTACATCAAACTTCTTTCTGGCTATGTCAATCAGAAGAAGTTTGGTGGTGATACCCCTTATAGGTTCGTCAATTTCTTATGCCATGTGCATTTACCCTGTTTCCTCATGATTGTTTTAGAGGATATAGACTAACATGGTTAGACATATAAGATGAGCTTTTATACACATCAAGTGTATAATACGAAATATGTTAGCAGTGCACTTTTTAGCACGTTTTTTATTTTTATTTTTTGCTAAAATTTATTAGGATCCGTGAATTATGAATGAGGCTTCACTTGCTATGTAGAGAGTGGGACCTACATTGGTTTATGAATTTCAATAAATTTCAGTTAACAAAAAGGAATGTGCTAAAAATAGTATGTTTGAAAGTCTGTTGCTAATGTTACTTATATAGGTCCTGTTTGAATAAACTTTTCCATAAGCAATTATAGAAGAATAAAATAAAAAGAAAAAAAATGAAATAGGCTTCTCGTATAAGCTAAAAATAATTTGTACAAAAGCTAAATGAGAGAACTTTTACAAATTAGTTAATGCATAAGTTAATTTCAACTTGTGGCAGAAACTTATTTCATTTTACCATCTTATTGTGCTTATAGAGAAATTCATTATTTTAATGTTACTCTCACACTTATTTGCTATTTTTTGTACCTGTAAATGCTTTTTTTCTTTTTCCCCCTTGACATTAATTTAAGTGAAGCTTCGACTTGTATAATGTTGTAGAAACACATGCTTCAGTGACCTATTTAGTCTGTCACTGTGCTGATTAGAGTGAACTGATTGGTCTTGCTTGATGCAGTTTGATGTTTGGACCAGATATATGCGGTACACAGACTAAGAAGCTCCATCTTATACTATCATACCAGGGGCAGAATTACCCTATTAGAAAGGATCTGCAATGTGAAACGGATAAGTTGACTCATTTCTATACATTTATTCTAAGGCCTGATGCCTCTTATAGTATCCTTGTTGATAATCGTGAAAGAGATTCTGGAAGCATGTACACAGATTGGGACATCCTTCCTCCAAGGAAAATCAAGGATGTCAATGCAAAAAAGGTACAACTTTGGGACTAGACTTAGTGTGTTGGCCTGCATTTGTGTCTTACCTTATTTGAATGATGAATATTTGTAATTGCCATCTTATGACTGTGAGCTGCAATGATATAGTCATGCTTTCAAAGGTCATACATTCAAAAACAGCTTAAACAAACATGTTAAGGGATTCTTTAATTGAGATAGGAAACATTTTGGTTCTTTCAGTACATCTTCTTTATCTATCAATCTACTTTTCATCTGAAAGACTGATTTTGTTTTTTCTATTGCAGCCGGCAGACTGGGAAGATAGAGAGTACATTGAAGACCCTAATGATGTCAAACCAGAGGTATTTGGCCCCTATTCACTCTAATCCTCTGCCGATAACTTGTAATTTTCATTAAGTTTGTCAAACACCTATACATTTACATTTTTAGTATTTGCATATACATGAAAAACCTTATCAATCAACTTTAGGAATTTCTACGGCAGTATGACTTTTCCATTTCATTTCAAGTTTAATGTCCACATGAACAATATATAATATCTGCTATCAGTGTTTTAAGTTGCACTTTGTAACTGCAAATGCAACTGGGTTTCATGGTCTCTACAACCACAACCACAGTGAAATTTACAACACTTTTTGCTACAACTAGCTGGGCCATTTGCAAAATTTTGTTTATTTTAGATTGGAAGAGGTTTCCATTTTTAACGATAAACAAATCATTTAAATTAATAAGCATGGTTAGAGTTATTTTTTTTTATTAATTACTCTTGTAAGTCTCATCAAGCATCATAAATGGTATCAAACTTTTGCAGATACTGCTTATCTTTCTCTCAGTCCCCTGTTACAAGTATTGGATTATTTATTTGAAGGGGCAAATAAACAGAAAGTAAATTCTATTAAGGATAGAATATCAATTTGACAATTCTTTTTTCCTATTAAATTTCAATAGCCAACCTCTGCTAGAAAGGTTCTTGGCAACACATAACAACATAATGATTTTTAGTTATATTTTCATGGGCTTTCTTCTTCTTCTTTTTTATCACAGGGATATGATTCAATTCCAGCTGAAATTCCTGATCCAAAAGCCAAGAAGGTTTATTTGTTTATTGCATATTTTTGAATTTGAAAAATGCCAATATATATGTATTTGGATAGTATGATCACTGTTATTGACAGTAGACTTGATTTAGCATGGACTTGTGAATGTTCTTTTCCTTCTTTTTTCTTGTTTAATTCTATGTTTGAGCAGCCTGTTGATTGGGATGATGAAGATGATGGACTATGGAAGCCCCCAAAGATTCCCAATCCAGCATACAAAGGACCATGGAAACGCAAGGTTCTTTAAGCCACACATTAAAAGTTGGAGGAGTCATTAATTTTTTAGGTTTTCTAATTGTTGGAAATTGTTGAACTGCAGAAAATCAAGAACCCCAACTACAAAGGCAAGTGGAAGATTCCATGGATTGATAACCCAGGTAAATTTGTTTTATATGCATAGAATCAAGAAGTAAGCTTCAAAGCATTAATTGGGTGGCAACACAAGTAAAATAACTAGCTTATATTTTTAGGCTTTTTTCATTGATGTTTGTGTTAACTTGTAACAGTAGCAAATATGAAGTTTGCTGACGTTATGTTATATGGAATTAGATTTTAGTTGTTTGCTAACTTCTTGTTGGATAGGGAAATTTGATTAGACAATAAAATTATAAAATGGTACTCTTATAGTTTTTGCTGGTTGACTGCTAGCCTATCAATTATTTTAGTAATATCCTACAGCCTCCATTGCATTCACTTGAGCATTTATAAACTTCTGCATGAATGTTATGCATATTTGTTTTGGAATCTTTTAGTCAGCATAAACTTACAGGCAGTAATTGGTTTAGTCAGCATCTCTGAGCTGTTACATTGCCCGATCTTTTCTTTCTGGTCTTGCTCCTGAAATGATATGAATGTCATATCTTATTATGAATTTTTGCTTTCCCTTTACTGTTTCCTGCAGAATTTGAGGATGATCCTGATCTTTATGTTCTCAAACCAATAAAGTACGTAGGCATTGAAGTTTGGCAGGTGTGTGTCTATATATATACACATTTTGTTCTTCTTTATTGATTGAAAGGCCATTTAATGGGCTTATTTTAGTTTATAAAAGTGCCTTTTGACCTTCTTTAAGCTCTTTTTAGCTTATTTTAACGACTTTCACAGTTGAACTTGTGAATAAGCTCTCATTTAATTAGAAATTATTGAATAATTGCTTGATTAAATTGTTTACTCAAACATGCCCCGAGTAGTAATTGCCTGTTAAACTAGCTGTATTTGAATATTTAGCTGTTATTGAATATTTGAAGTGTGACAATAATAAATTTTGAATTTTTAGGTGAAGGCAGGTTCAGTTTACGACAATATCTTAATTTGTGATGATCCACAGTATGCAAAGCAAGCTGTCGATGAATATATGGCTAATAATAGAGAGGTGAGCGTTTACTTTCTGAGTTTGTATCCGTTAATTAGTTTGTAGGACATTGTATCTGCAGTCTCATTATGTGCAAAATCTCAGGCTGAAAAAGAAGCTTTTGAAGAAGCAGAAAAAGAAAGAAGGGCTCGGGAAGAAGAGGTGATCACACAAAGCCTAAATGCTTCAGCACTATTTTATTATGTGTGATTATCATATTTGTTTTGTTTTGTTAATTCCATACAATACCAATACCAATACCATTTGATGTTATGATTATGTAGGAGGCACAGAGAGCAAGAGAAGAGGGTGAAAAAAGGAGGAGGGAGAGGGATCACAAATATGGAAATAGGAGACGTCGTCGAAGGGTAATTTTTTCGTCCAGATTCCACTCCAAAAATTGTTCTGGCGTGTATATCTGCATTTATTTGCACAGTAGGAATTAATAATAGGGCGGATGGGGAATAACTGATATGGAAGACTTGCTATCTTTCTTTGCATATCTTTGTGTTTGAGAGGAGAGAATATGCAATATAGGATGCTTATTGTATTGTGATTACTTTCATTATTGTGCTTTGGAAACTCTTTCCTTCAGAACATGTAGTTACACTTACACCGGTTGAGATAGCATTCCGGCATTCCCTCTAGTCAAAAAGAATAATGAATAAATTATTTAGAGAACGTATAAGAAAGAGGATCTATGCAGGCTTCGTGTTTGAAATAGAAGGTAAAACATTAGAACATGATTTTGGGACAACTAAGGGGGAAGTTAAACATTGCAAACTAACATTTATTTGTACTCTCTTTTCTCTTCAATTCCCTGGCCAACTATGTGACTTTATTTTGCCCTTAATTCAAATGGGTTTATGATCGCTTATTGCTTATGGGATATAAAATCTGATTTTAAGATTTTGTTTTGCAGCCGGATCCCCACGATATGGATGATTACCATGTAAGTCTAAAACTTTGTTATTTAATATTTGTTTATGTGAATATGTCTCGTAATATTTTATTGCTTTTCGTTGTTCATGTAATGATGTGTGAACGTTGAGCTAATGAGGTTGAAGATGCTAGTTTGCTTGAGTTGGGTTTGACTAATGCCCATAACTTTTTGCCATTTAGGTATCAACCTTTTCTATATCCACAACTCAAATACAACCAAAATATTTACCAGAAAGACATTACATGATTCACACAAAGTAAATCTAAATAAAAACATGACTAAATTAAGATTTTTGTCTCTATCTTATAAAATAGAGTGTTTTTTATTTTAATTTTTTTAATATTTTAAAATTTTAAATTTTTTGTTTGTTTTTATTTTCAAATAACGTTATTATACTAACATTAACATATCATTATATGATATGATAGAGTAGTCACGTATAATTTTTATTTTAATTTTTAATTTTTTTTAATTATCTGGAGATTATTTTTTTTTATTGAAGTCTCTATTGTTAAATAATAATATTAATTGATTATGTTATAATAATGTTGACAAATTATTGACTTATCATAAGAATTGTTTAAAACTGATGATTTTGTATATGATAAATCAATAGACTTTTAATGTTGTTTTAAGAATTAATGTTGTTACTTGATATCTAATAGTATAACAATAATAATAACAAAATCTTATTTCATTTGACAATAAGGATTAAAATAAAAAAATTAAATTTTTAACATATTGAAATAAAAAATAAAAGATTAAAATAAAAAATATATTATTTTACATGAGACGAAGTTATTTAACCTAAACATTATTCAAACATAAAATTTTTACCTTCTAGCTGTGACCACAAGGTCATCTTGTTAAGTCTGTTGCTGTTCAGACTTCAGAACCTCAAAAAATGGAAAAATATGCAGTGATTCAAAATATTCAAGCATCATCATAAGAAAAATATTGTCGTACTTAAATGTGCAAAATTAGAAATAAATTCCTGTTTTTGTCTGAGACATAAGCATAAAACGAGCAAATAAATAATTTGTAAATCCTTTCCTTTTACGGTTCTGCCATAGCTTGGGATTGTTGTGGGGATATTTTTTTGGGACCATGCTTCGGTAAGTTGCCACGAAGCAATTATTTAATGTCAGTATGGAAAGTGTAATTTGCTTTGTAAAGACTAAATAGTGCGGCTAACATATTATCTCTAACACTTTTTATTGTTTGTAAAATTTATTAAAAATTATAAGAAAAATTCATTAAATAAAATGTAGATTTTAACAATTGCTATTTTTAATAATTTTTAATTAATATAAGAATTTAAATAATATTTTAGTTTTTATAAAATAAAAGATTTTTAATTTTAGTATTTTAAAGATTTTTTTTTAACTTAATTTTTTTTAAAATTATTTATTTTATGTTTTAATTGTGAATACGTAATTATTTTATAAGAATTAAAAATTATGAATTCAGCAATTAAATAAATATCTGATATTTTATCTTACATTTGTATGGAAGGCATAAGGATAATATATTGTTAGATTCGTTGCAGTGTAAGATGTTTGCATTCTGTCAAATTTGGTTTTCTTTCAATATTTGATGGGTAAAAGTCAGTTTTAATTCTTATTAAATATGCATTTGCTTCGTCTTTGACTATTCCAGGATGAACTTTGAAGCGGGCAGTCTGGGTAGGTAGCAGTTGCGTAATTGCAGCCATAAAATGCATCTTTGAAGTTTTGAATTGTAGGACCAAAGCTGCAATTGCACTGACAATGTCCAGCTGTAATGAACTGTAACATCTGAAATATTAGAGTCAGACCTTATGTTTAACTTCATTTCTTTTGGATTATTAGGTAACAGCTGGTTAGCTGCTACTGCATTTATTAAAACTTTATCTGTAACTGAAAAGGGAAAAAGAAGAAAGAAGAAATTTTGTTGGGTACATTACTACATTCTCTATCATGTATTCTACTCTTCTTAAAAACATAAATACTTTTCATCCTATCATATTGATGATGTAGCTTTAAACAGGATATAGTTTTTATTTAGGCTTCTTACAGAAAAAATTTTGGTTAGGAAAGAAATGAATATGAAACAGGGTGACCGAAAATAAAGGAGAGAAATAGAAAATAGACAGGTTTTTATTTAAGGGAAATACGAAAGAGAAATAGGAAAAAAAAATCAAAAAATTCATTTTTAATTGATTTTTGTAACAAACAATTTATCGTTATATATGAAAATTGGTTGTGTTTTGGAAATTTGATATTATATGTTTTTGTTAGTTTTAAACTGCTAGTAAACATTTAAAATCACCACTAAATATGATTTTTTAAAATATTTAACTGTTACTAAAAAATGCCAGAAAATGTTGAAAAATGATATTTTATTATTATTATTTTAAACTTTCTCTATCTGCAATCGAAAAGGAAAAAAAAAGTTGGACACATTACTACATTCTCTGCATATATATATATTATAGTGTTTTAAGTGAAATGTATGTGATAAGTGTTTGAATTATATAATTATATATGGATTAGACATACATAACAATAATAAAATTTTTATCGAATTAGATAAAATTGGATAAAATTATACATTGCATGAGTAAAATTTAAAGTTTAAATGATATTATTTAATTAAAAAATAATAATTTTTTAATGTTTTTTTAGTCTTTTTTATTTTATTTTTCAAGATTAAAAATAATATAATGCACTATTTTAATTGATATTTTTTATGATGTTCTTTGTACGTGTCAAATTATTTTAATTAAATTTTTGTCATCTTTTCATAAT
>JAMLFT010003288.1:0-22496 GCA_026544285.1 Pachyrhizus erosus | reverse complement strand
TGTGAATAATTTTTTATACTCAAATTTGTGTTAATATAAACTTATAAGTTAGTGAAATAAGTTATAAAATAATTCAAATATCTTATCAATTATATTAGAATTAAATTGATGAAGTATGTAAAATAACATAAAAGATATATTTATATGATTTCTTTTTATATAAAATTTATTTTTTAGAAAAAATATATTTTTAGATTATTATAGTTTTAAAACTTTATTAATTTTAAAATCTTATTATTTTTAAAATATTAAATGTTTATTCAAAATTAAAATAATAATAAAATGTATTAAAATAGTAAAAATATACGAAAAAAAAACTACATGCATATAAACTCTAAAAAGTTAAAAGTTCGATACGCTTTAAAGTGTTTTTGAAAATATTAATAGATATATTAGTTTATTAAATTAAAAATTATTGATAAAACTATTTGAGAAAAGAGATTTCATTAATTATCATGTTATAGGTCCAGGTTGTTTGAATGAAAAATATAATTGAGAAAACAAATCATATTAAAACAGTTCATTTAATTTCTCAATAAGATTAATCTAATTTTTAACACATAACAAGGGACAAAAAAAGTAAAATAATAAAAAAAACTATGATAAGAAAGCCAAAACAAAAATTGGATTAAAAACTTATAAATTTAAATGCTACATAAAATAACATTTCAAAAAAGAATTGCAAAATGTTAAAATAAGTTTATATATTGAATAAAATAAATAATTTATATATTTACATTGTCATCAAATATGATAAATTTATTTAATTTTATAATAATTATTTTGAATTAAAATATCATAATTTTTTATTAGTTAATTTTGTAAAAAATTTACATTATAATGCATAGAAATTAAACTTTGTTAAATAAGTCTAATTTAGTTAATATAACATTTAAAAAAATAAAAAGTTTTGTCAAAGTGATCAAGTATTAAATATCTTGAATGATTTAGAAAAGTGTACATTACACAAACCTTTCTTGAGATTTTAAAAAATTACATTGACACCCTTTTTGTTTATACACATAACAAAAAATTTCTTAAAAGTCTACTAATCGTTACATTTCTCACCTCCACTCCCTTATTTAACAGCATCAAATATTTATCTGGGAAGAGTCATGTGCAACTCACGACTTTTAATGAATTTAGATGACCAAAATGTCCTCTCCTTCAACCTTATAAATATAAACACAATTTTGATGAAGGGGAACACTAGTGGGTGACGATGAACTTTGTTGTTCGAGCTTGAATTTCTAAATCAAAGCCAAAAATTTGTTCATGTTGAAGGGTGTTAGTTATGGGTGCCTAAGTATGGAGTTTTACGAAATTCTTTAGCTTTTCATTTTCATTGCTTCCATTGAGTGTGGGTTGTTGGAATTTGCTTATGGGGGTTTTGGGTTTTGCTCATCTTGTTGTTTTATTGTTTAGCATTTTTGTTTTCTTTTGTTCTCTAATTACTACTTTTTTCGTCATTTTTATTATGGGGTGTCATGTGCATGCTTACTTAATGTTGCTTTGTTGTTTGTTGTGTTGGTAAAGTATTCGATAAAATGTCACAATCAAGAGGAGCATCATCTTTGAGTGTTGGTGGCAATGGTGTAAAAGTCATACATCAAAGGAAATATTATGACTATGGAAGACCTATTGAAATCAAATATAGGGGAACAAATACTAACCCTAATTGACTCTTCTACAATTGTGGGTCAACAATATATGATTATTGAGTGGTGTGAGAAAGATGTTGAAGATGAGGATGATAAGTTGAAGATGAACATTGAAGATCTAAAGAGAGAAATTGTTAAATAGAAGATCAATTTGAGACTTGTTGAAGTTAATTATGAATGGTTAAAACAAATTGTGATTATTTTTACAATTTTAATTGTAATTGTTGTTGACATTCTTCTTTTTTGAACAATATTTAAGTGAGTAGGTAGGTGTAGGTAGTTTTAGTTTGACATGTAAATGGTCCCTATTGTCAATCTTAATCTCACATTAGGCATTTCATTTTATTGATAGTGGGATCTCTTTTTTGTAAGTGGTTTGAATCAAACGAAATGAAGCTACTTGTTTTTTTTTTAAAAGCAATTTTACATAATAAAATTGACACACATTTGTCAAGATGCAATCATACCAAATATATTGTAAAAATAATAGGTTTCAAGATATGATGAAATTGAAAACTTTATTAATTTAATATAAAGGTTCTTACAAATAGATTCTAATAAGCCCTTATACAAAATATACTAAGAACAAAATATTTAGTAAGAGCATGCATGTCCTAAAAAACCAAGTCATACGCAATGTGTTTTGAGAACAAACTTGGTCTCAAAAAGCAGTCCCTACATAATGGCTAATATAAGAATAGATTTGTTTTCTCAAAAAAAAATAAAAATTCAATCATTGCACAAGTCATTTAACTATGTTTTTCAAAATAGAACATTTACAAAATTAAAGTCATCATCATTGTTCTTTCTTAATGTTGTCATGGCTTTATCAAAGATGGTCTCATTATATGTCATGACACATGTCCAAAATTTGGTAGTCAGCAATAGGACTCAAATATGCTTTTAAAGTGGTTCAACGTATAGTTACAATAAAACTTGTTTGATAATACAACACCCAACAAACAATGAGTATATGTAAACAAATTTAGACAATATGAATTTGTATGACAAATTAAAACTAAGTTATATAATCTACAACCAAAAATTACACAAAAAATCATATCTATAATCAATATTCTATAATCTAAAAACCAACTTATTGATTCAAACCAAAATGCACAAATGAAACCTAAATTCTAAATTAATATTAGACAAGATTCATAAATGCATAACCAGGTTAATGGTTCAAACCATAAATCACACTAAAAATCATATTTTCAATTAATATTATGTAACTTAAACCAACATATTGATTCAAACTAAAATGCACAAATAAAACCTAAAATATAAATTAATATGAGACAAGATTCATAAATGTAAAACCAAATTTATGGTTCAATCCAAAAATCACACTAAAAACAAAATTACAATCAAAATTCTATTACTTAAACCATTATATTGGTTCAAACTAAAATGCATAAATGAAACCTGAATTATAGATTAATATCAAACAATATTAAAAAATGTTAAACCAGATTTATGGTTCAAACCAAAAATCACACTAAAAATCAAATTGAAATCAAGATTTTGTAACTTAAATCAACATATTGATTCAAACTAAAATACATAAATAACACCTAAATTATAAAATAACATTAGACAAAATTCATAAATCTAAAACCATATTTATAGTTAATTAAAAATCAGTAGCAATCAAGATTTTGAAACGTAAACTGAAATAGGTTGATCAAAACTTAAAATGCAACCAAACCTTCACACTTAAACTGAAATTGCAAATTAAAAGCTATAAGATAAACTCAAACCATAATGCAAATTGACATATGTCTTGCATAAGGAAAAGTTTATCATACAACTTGGGTTAGTCCTTGAAACACATTTAAAACCTCATTATAAAACTTTTTATGGAAAATTATTTTAGGAAAAAAAAAACTACAATTGATCACATACCTTCTACTTGTCAAACATTATAGTCACAAAGTCATCATCCCATTTAGGAATTGTTTGCAATGACTTCCTTAGCAATGTCAAAAAATATTTTCATGAATCCTTACATTCAATCTTCATCATTGTCATTACAATTGGAAACATCCATTTATTCTCATCAAGTTCAACAACACATAACAATACCTCTCTAAAATGCCCCTTCATATGATAGCCATCAATCCCAAACCATGACCTACACCTTCTTACAAATCCTTTTTTCATTACATCTATACAACAAAAATCCTTTTAAATTGGGAATTCTTATCAACCTTAGGTTCCATTGTCAACTTTACATCACTTCTAACACTTTTTTCTCTTACTAAGCATGCCTAAGGTGCCCAATCATTATGAGACAACGAGTGAATCCCTCTAGCGGTTTGGTAGACCCTTTGCTTTGCATAATACAATTGCATTGGATTAGTTGATTTAGTTCCAAATCTATCAAGTAATGTTTGCTTAATTGTTGAAAAACTCATATTTGGATTTGCCACCAATAAACTCTTAAGCTTCTTTGCAATCTAGGTGGATGTTGCCTCAAAGTTTTTTGTCGATTGAATACAAGTGTATATTACCATTGTATGATTTGATATGAAATGTTAATTTATTAGGGGTTGGGGATACATGGATCCTCCATGTACATAAACTAGCATTACACTACATATCACTCTTGACTTCTCATTTTTTATCCTATACAATTGGAAGCCCTCTTGAATAACAAAGTCTTTCAAAGTTTCCTTGAATTGATTTACAAACAATTGTCCTTTAACAAACTTGAGTTTTCCATCTGTTTTCCTTTCAAAAGGTTTCTCCAAAATCCCTCTCTCTACATATATTTTTGTCATGTCATTATTTGAATGTATTTCACTCATTATGTCAACATTTTCTTCAAAGTCACCAATATCATCATCTTCATTTATTTCATCACTTTAATGAGTATCTTCATTATTATCATCATAATTAGATTCAATTGACCTATTACCAACATCAACCCCATTATAATTCAAGTATTCATCTTTGACATACACTTCATCAACGACACCAATATCTCTAACTCCTTTTTTCAACCACTCAACAAGTATAGCCACATTTTCTGACCCAATTTCACCATTTTCACTAACAACCTTCTTTATAGGTCCACACACATCGACATTCATAATTTCAACGCACTTTCATTCACAAGATCAACCACACTTTCATTGACAAGATCAATCACACTTTCATTGACATGTTCACCAATATCCTCATCACACAAGTTCACCCACACCTTTATTAACAAGTTCTACTACACCTTCATTGCATCCAAATATCACTTTGACTTTTACTCACATACATATGAATGAAAATATTATCTTTATTCTCAACAAGCATCTTTAAAACATCAACATCTTTTTTAAGTGGTAGAATTTGACCAGTGCCACTACATAAGAACCAAAAGACCAAACGAAAAACAAGATGGAAGTCCTTCATCTTTTGCAAGCTCGTTGACCACATTATGTGCATAAAAGATAATGAAAGAATCAAGATCCACATTTTATATCTTACTTGGTTCTCCCAGTAGCTCAATGAAGTGGACCAAACTGTTGACATTTTCTAAGTCAAAACTATTAAAAAATAACAAAAAAATAGGGGTCAAGCTCGTCCACAACCATGCATTTTAAGGGTAAAATGATTTATTAAAAAAATGTTACACTTCAATATGGTTCCACAACACTAAATAAGAGAAAGAAAATGGTTTCCTACTACACATGGTTTACAAACAAGTCGATATATACAAAAAAGATTCATCGATAATGATATTATTACCTTTTTAAGTTGATTTCACAAGAACCTACACAATGTAATAATGTCGCTTCCAACCTCAAAGCTTCAACCCAGCTTTGATTTTGCACAAACCCTACAATCGCCCTTCGTGCTTCAGACCCTAAACCTTCAAATTTCTCTCAATTTTGCGTGAACTTGCAAGCAAAACCCTCTTACCCTCCTTTACACATTAGCCTCAAGCTTCAAACTCCCTATGTATTTTGACACCATCATCCATCATCAATGTTGCTTCTAGAATCTTTGGAACCCACTTACTTTTAAAAATTTCACCTATTCAACTTCCAATTAATAGTTATATTTTTTTTTCTTAAGAATCCTAAACCTACTTCTACCAAATGCAATTTGAAATTAAGATAATGAGTGGAAATTGAAAAATATACAAATGAAATACTATAAAATATTAATAAATATTTAATTTTAATAATTTGTTACATTTTTTTTGTTAAGTAAACCACCTTAACGAAAAGAAAAAACTATTATGTATAAAAATAGAAAGAGTGTCCGTGTAATTATTTTAAACCCGACCCAATTGTTTAGAAAAATCTAAGGAGAGGTCGGTCTAATTTACTCTTTAAAAAAAATCCGACCCGATTGTATAGTTGGGTGTCCCGCGGATCAGATGAAATTTGGCGGGAAAATCGTCTAGGGCACAAGACTCCAGAGCATACAATACTGCATCATAAATTTGCGTTCACACTGTTTCCTTTGCCTTATTGATTGAACGATGGACACTAATGGCAATTGGGAAGATGAGGACGAAGAGTACGAGTTCTCACGGAATTATTTTCTGGCGAAGGAACTCGCCTCCTCCGCCAAGAAATCGAAACACAAGCTCACCGACATCGACGTCCTTGATGAACAGGTTTCACTTGCAATTGCCATTCTCAATGTTATTCCATTCCTTTTACTCTCTCCAATCACCTTGCGATTTCGTGATTGACTAGGAATTGAGGGATGCCGCATCGAAAATTGAACCCAAGCATGAAAACGAGATCGCCCTCTTGTTGGATTCCTATAAGACCATGTATCCTGAATGGCTTTTTGCGCTAAGGTTCGTTTGGACGTGGATTTTTTCTCAAGTGCTTTCATTGGAAGATGTTTCCTTTTTATTTTTATTTTTGGCTACTTGGATTATTTAGGTGTCGTTTTGGGCTTCTGATGTATGGGTTTGGATCCAAGAAGACCCTGATTGAAGATTTTGCTTCAACGGCACTGACTGAATATTCTGTAGTTGTCATTAATGGATATCTTCAAGCCATTAACTTAAAACAGGTTTGTTTTCTCCCCTAACGTCTCCCATTCCAAAGATATGTGAAATTGAGCTCTTTTGATGTGGCGGAAAAAAAGGGTAGAAAAGTAAAAGACCAAACTTAGGCCTTGTTTGTTTACTGTTTTCTAAATTTTGTTCATCTTCAGAGCACATTTGCATGTGTGCCCCCTTGGCACATTTTTGTTTTCTAAAAGTCTGTCTCCTGAGCACTTGAGCAGAACATTTGAAGAAAACAGAAGAAGAGGATGAGAAAATATCTCCCATTTCTGTTTTTTATAAATTAAATAGATTTTGGATGAGAAATTGACTGCTAAGTAGTGTGAGATTGTTTTAGAAAACAGTTCTAAAAACAAAAAAAGTGAGAAGAGAATCAATGAAGCCCTTAGATGCAGTTCCTTAAGTGTTTTTGGAACTGTTCTTCAATTAGAGTTTGAGTTCCATCTCAGTAATTCATGTAATAAAAGTGTGCTTTAAAAATTAACATAGGAAACCAAGATAAAACCCTAATTCAGATAGGAGAACAATATCAAAAGCACTTAAGAAACTGCATCTAAGTTTTGTCCAAAAGTAAATGTTTGTATGAAGGATTGTGTGTGGTGTACTCTCAGCATGTTCTCCTCGTCATACACTAATACAATATATATTTTTAAAAATATATTAGGTTGTTATAGCTTTAGCTGAAGTTCTGTGGGACCAAATAAAAACTAAACGAAGGGTTTCTTATCGGGACTTTCCCAAGAGCCAGCAGCCATTCAATTCTCAATCAATGGAAGATCTTCTTACATTTTTGGATCAAGCGGAAATAGAGGACGGTGATTTTTTTGTTTGTGTTGTTATTCACAATATTGATGGACCCGGATTAAGGGACTCTGAAGCCCAACAATATCTTGCTCGACTAGCTGCTAGTGCCTGGATTCGTGTTGTTGCCTCTATTGACCATGTTAATGCTCCTCTGTGTAAGTTTAGTTAATACTGTTACATTATCTTAAATGTTTTATTCTTGTAAGTTGTAACTGCCATCTTTGGATGTGCCTTAGACATATGTCTAGTTATATTAATTTTCTAAGGTTTGAATTGTTCTACCATGTTACCTATTTGAGATTTATTTTGAGTATTGGCATAGAAGCTTGAATGGTGCAAAATTAATATGCAATAAGAAAAGTATAAATGCCTTTGTAAAATGAAACGTTATTTAAAATTTTTGTTTGATCTATGCTGCACATTATTAGAGGTCCTCTGAGGTTCTGATCATATGTCTTAACTCTGTTTAACTGGACAATAGGACTAAGTGGTATCACCCCTTTCAGAAAGTTAAAGAAGCGTTACTCTGGTGTTGTTACTTAAAATTGCCAACAATTTGCACTTCTTTGAAGTTGCTTGTATGGAAAAAAATTCATCAGTGAGATCAGAAATTCTGTGTTAGTTAAAGTAAGGGTCCACATACCGAGGAAAAGATGGTAAACTCACATGAGAGGGTTTGGTCATGTGAGAAGACGACCTACAGAAGTGCTAGTAAAAAGAGTTGATCCAGTGGAGAATATTTGAATACATAGAATTTGAGGGAGGATGAAAGACCAGGCAAAACTCTAAATAAAAATATTAAAGAGAAGTTAGATCTAAATGGCATCTTTGAAGACTTGGTTCTGACTTCTGACAAGGCAGTGGGAAATACTTTTATGCTGTTGCCGTAGGAAAAGAAATGAAGGATATGTGACTGTGAAAGGTTTTTTGTAGTCTGTCTATTGCTTAAGCTTAACATTTTCATCCTTTCTGGCAGTTTGGGACAAGAATATGGCTCATACACAGTTCAATTGGTGCTGGTATCACGTTCCTACTTTTTCTCCTTACAAGGTTGAAGGCATGTTTTATCCTCTTATACTTGCACATGGAAGCGCCAACCAAACTGTCAAAACAGCTACAATAGTTTTGTTAAGTTTGACACGCAATGCTCAGAGTGTATTCAAAGTTCTTGCCGAACATCAACTTTCTCACCCTGATGAAGGCAAGTTTCTATCATTTACTCGGATGTGTTGTTCTTTTCATATATATGGTTTGTTAAATATTTTCCCTGTTTTTATAGGAATGCCAATCAATGATCTCTACTCAATCTGTCGAGAACGTTTCCTTGTTAGCAGTCAGGTTACGCTGAATTCTCATTTGACTGAATTTAAAGATCATGAGCTGGTCAAGATTAAAAAGCATTCTGATGGTCAAGATTGCTTGCGCATCCCTCTGACAGCAGAAGCACTTCAGAAAGTTGTGATCGATATCAATCAGTAGATTCAAATGAAATTGAATGGGAAAGAAAATTGGTTAATGGAAAATTTCCAAAATTGGATGATAAGCAGGCACTGTTTATTTAATGAAAATCTAATTATCTGAAGCTCGTTCTTGATGGGTGCCTAATGTTTTAGTTTACGAACTAGTTTTATAAAGAAATTTATTATCATTTAAGGTAGTCCTCTCCCCGCCCCAACCAGGGTATTGTTTTGATCAGTTCTGTTTGATAAAAGGCATGAAAGCAAAATTATTGGTCTTGGAGTAATTTGTTTTTGTGATGTTCTTTTATAATACTAAATTGTCGTTTATCATATTAAGTAGTAGCACAACAGGATTTAAATGTGAATTTATTCGAGTTATATTGTTCATATACTATTTTTTTCCCATCTTTTTCTACATAATCTCTTATCTTAATTATTTCACACGTGCCCTGTTTTCTTCCTATTTCTCTCATGGCTGTAAACAAAATAGTAGCAATTTATTAAGCAAACAATGTTGTTAATAAGAACAACTATCAAGTGAGGGGAAGCCGTTGAACAGTTTTGTGGAGCTTTGTTCTTCTCTTGAAAGGAAGTCACCGTCTGCTATTTGCAATTTCTTAATATGTGATTGAGTTCAGCGGTTTAGTTAATTAGTTGTTTCTTTCCACCCAGTTTTTTTGTATATATCTATTAAAAAAGTTACTATGATGACTTATTAGGAATTACTTGTAGTTACTGCTTGTGCTACTGCAAGTCAATCAGCCACCTTTACGGGATATACAATTAGACCCGAATACCCAATCCAAGTGAAATCACAGGTTGGGTTATTTGCAGTCGTGAAATCTGTCAAGCAAACAACCCAATGACCAGTCTTTGGGTCTTTGTCCATTTGTATTGATTGTGCATCATTTGATAATTTTTTCCAACAGAGATGCGTGCATGTGGTATGAAAAATGAAAACACAGATGGTTTCTTTTCTTTTAAAATATACTTTTCTCTGAATCCACATGGATGAATAACTACAAAATCCAAAGAACATGATAATCGTACAAAATAATGTCGTTTGTAGTTCTAACGAGCATTTCGTATCCCCAAAGACAGCACTTGTCCAATTGCTTAATGACTTGCATAGCATTTGTGCCCACGACACTGACATTGTCTAGGTTATAAGTAAAGAAAATAAGAGAAGAGAGAAAATTTCAAAGTTTGAAATTTTGGAAAATTTGTTGAGGGTCTGTTTTTAATTATCTTTCTCTTCATTTTTTCTTCAATCAAATAATGGAATATCTTAAATGATTTTTTTTCTTTAAAAGAATAACATTCTAAAATTATGTTGTTTGGAAAAATAATCTTTAAATAAAGTATCAATTTTCTCCTGATTTTTCTACACCAACCCGCCAATTACATAGGATAATGTGTAGGCTGTCTACTAAAAGATCCATCTATCAAGCCTTCCAAGCATCGATCAAGGTGCATGCATGCAGATCTTAAGTCAAATATGTTTGTGTTTTCAAACTGAGGGTTGGGATTTTAAGGCAAGTTCCAAGACTGTTCTGTTTCTGTTTTCTAAGGTTGTAGGATTATTGACTGACACAAGTTTTTGGTGGAGAATAAAGGATACTTTTAGGATGACGATCTTAATTATAAGGTGAGAAAGTGTATAAAAGATAATTAAAGTCTTTTATGAGTTCATCTCATTTAAATCAATAGTTAATATATAGTTTCATTTTTTATTTTACAAAACTTCTTACTTAAAAAAATTTAATAGAAAAACAAAAACAGACAATTTAGTGTAACCTCTTTCTCTGTTGTGGTAACAAAACATGAAATTTCAAATTCAACAAGAAACAAAAGGAAAAACGACACATGTGTCCCACTCTAAACTTGGTAGGATGGGCTAACATGTCAATAGAGTAGAGACCATGTGTTTTCCAATCCAAATCACAAAATGTAGGTGGATGTAATCATTAATAAATTATTAATACATGGTTTTGGCACAGTCACACTAATACCCTGCATGACAATCTAATCATTGGATTTTCATGAAAGACATGTATCACCAAACTCTTGGTTTGCATATTAATACGCAAAAAAACATCACTCAACCCCTTGATTTTGGCTTACAATGCCTCAAACCAATTAAACGTTCAACTACCCAAGAACTGGTATTACAACATCGACATATACTTAACACAAATTTCTTTTCTACATACAATTTTCATTATAACTGGTTTAGGGTATACTATTTATTTGTTCCGGCTATCGTCGAGTTTGGGGTGCCAGTTTGGTCTCAAAGTTTGATACTACATAATTCATAGTTATGTTCCTATCTTTTCTAGCATGGATGAACTTATATATAGAAAGAGGTAATTAATTCAGTAGGCATATAAAAGATTAGTTGACTAAAATTTAAGTTGAATGTGTGGCTGATTATTTCTTAATTTGTAATTTTATTGGTGCATTTAAGTTGGGTACATAATAATTGTGAACTCAGATTAAATATTCAGCCTAGAATCCAAAATGTCTACAGACACTTCAGTCTCAAGCTGAAGGCAAAGAAGCGACTATAGACTGCTAGTGCCTTGATACACATTATATCATGGTGGTAACAATTTTATGATACATCCAAACATGCTATATAATGTTAATTTTACTAAGTTATATGATAGATATTAGAGGATTTATCTTTAACTCTTTATTATTGAATTACTGAATTTTGTCAAACTCGTGAAGTTGGATAATGAATTCAGCTAAAAGGATAACTATTAAATATTTTATTTTATTTTAAGAAAATGTATTTTAATTCAGAGTGTGAAAAAATCATTCTTCAATAATAACAAAACTTTATTTTAAGAAAAACATGGTTAAAGTCAGGATCAAATAACAAAGAAATTGAGTCTTAAACTCCCAATTACAAGACATGATAGTATAATTAGTAAGTATAGGAAGCAACAAGAAATGCGAGTGAATTTGTTAATCAAATGTTTCACAAAAAGGCAAAGAAGTCAAAGAGTAACGTTGCCCGCATTTAGATAATAAGTTGGGGGCCTCCTTGGCTTATAAATGGCTCGCAAAGCCAAGCGAAGTGAAAATTATGCATTTTTGCCACATCATCGCATCATGCTTAGTGTCATTTTTTTGGAAAGAAAATGAAACGGTTCATTTTGCGCTTTTATTCTCCATTCTCTTTCTTCTTCTTCTTTTTTTTCTCTCTATCAACAAAAACAACAATGGAATATTTGCAGGATTTTGGGATCTGCATTTCTCGATCACATAGAACAATCCAATTCAACATGTCTTTACATTTTCGCATGTGAACCTCATCGCCATTTTTCTCTTCTTCATTGTAAATATTCCATATTCACGTTTTCTGAATTTGATTTGTTATTTCAACAAATTTATTTCTCCCTCATTGCTATCTTTCTCTTGGTTGAATTGAATATTTTGTTGCATTTGTCTTTATCTAATCAATCAATAATAAACATTTGGAATTTTTTTATTATTTATTCATGTTTTTCCATTCGTGGCAGATGGTATCAACATAATTTCATTCATTACTCTCATTGTTTTGTGTACATTACGATCTCAATTGTCGTTGCGTAGACTTTGTAGCTAATTTGCGTGAAAATGCTAAATTAATTGAAGAATATGGAAAACGATGTTAATATTGTGATTTATTTACTTATTAATTAATATGTGTTTATTTTTCCATTTCCATTAATTAACTCATTTTTGTTTTGTTTCCTTATTTAGGATTGAATTCAATTGCACGTAATAGAGGTTCAAGACATGTTATTGTTGTCATTGTTGTTCGTATAATTGTTGAAGCGTTGGTGATAGTGGTTATTTGGAGTTTGAAGATTGAGTAGAGGCATCAAAAAATGGCTGCCAAGAGTGAACACCAAACAATTCCTCTTTCGGTGCTCTTGAAGCGTGAATTGGCACACGAGAAAATTGAGAAACCTGAGATTGCTCATGGTCAAGCATGCCAGAGCAAGAAAGGGGAGGATTTAACGCTACTTAAGACGAAATGTCAGAGGGTGCTGGGTGATGGGGCCTCTACATATTCTGTATTTGGGGTATGTTTGTTTCTCACGACCTGCTTTTCTAAATTAAATAATGTAACATTTTTTTTTTTTGGATTTGATGTGTTGCAAATTGTCAACAAATTTTAATTTGGTGTATTTTACATGTTATCATTATATAACACAAAACATAATGAATGAGAGAATAAAAAAGATTAAGAATTTTTCTTGTCACTTAATTATCTTATTGCAAATTTGGAAAATGCTAATAATTTCAAATTCATGGACTAGCTATTTTTTGTAGTTACTTAGAATCCAATGTATTGTTTTTATGTTTATATTTGATGTACTTGATTTCATGGTTGAATTGGTTAGAAGAAAAACTTTAGCGAGTTACATATTATTGACTTCACTGCTTTGATGATGTGAACAAACTAATATAATGTTAAGGTGTTTTTGTCAAAGTTTTAGTTTTCTTGTTATGGTTTTGTTCTTATGCACTCATTTTAGTGGGATCATAAGAACTATAGCCATTTTTGCATTTAATGCTTATAACTCAATGCACTATTTTTCTTTTCGTATTGTTTTTTTTTTTTTGTGTATTCCCTGGTTTCATTTTCTGATGTAGAGGTTTTACAGCTATTTGATGGACACAATGGATCTGACGCCGCTATTTATACTAAGGAGAATCTTCATAATAATGTTTTAAGTGCGATTCCTTTAGATCTTAACAGAGATGAGTGGATAGCAGCATTGCCTAGGGCTTTGGTTGCTGGCTTTGTAAAAACTGATAAAGATTTTCAAGAGGAAGGTATGGATAGTTCATTCCTTTTAGTGTTTGCTCTGTTGACATCAACTTGAATCTTCATGTCAATATCACCAAAAAATATAATTAACTATTTCTAACTTTTATTGTCATCTATCACTTAAAGCCTTCTTATAGTTAAAATGTTTAATAATAAAAAGATAAAGAAAAACTTTGTAGATACGTAAGCTGAACATGATGTCCATATTTTGAATTCTTGGTATAATCTTCACACTTCTAACCTTTATTAGAAGGTTTGCTATTGGCTTTGTTTTAAAACAAAGTCATAATCTTGCCTCTTGTTATAGTTCTTATTTTTAAGCATCTTGATGGTAAATGATCGTTGATGATAAACTCCTATACAAATTGAGAAAAATTGTTTTTTTAATCAGTATGTGTGCAAGGCTTTTTGAAAAGTGAATAATTGGTTAACTTAGGTTATGTGGATGTGTTTGCCTATTTTAAACTGTTGACATGAATTTTACTTCTTCTAAGCATTAACTCTAACTACCTTTTAATAGTTTGACATTTCTTTGACTTTAATAATCAAATTTATTATGACAACTAGATTTCTAAGTATAAATTAATTCTCTTAAAATATCCCCATGATAGGTTTGATAAACAATTTATGCAATTTCATACTTCCTTGATTAAAGCTAGTCAAGGTTCTAAGTGCCTTTCTAAATAATATTTATGTGGTCATTATACACTCTACATTAGACCATCTTAATGAATTTTGCTT
This sequence comes from Pachyrhizus erosus, assembly GCA_026544285.1. NCBI lineage: Eukaryota > Viridiplantae > Streptophyta > Magnoliopsida > Fabales > Fabaceae > Pachyrhizus > Pachyrhizus erosus. Next base: position 7,967 of record JAMLFT010003288.1, on the reverse strand, counting down.
AGTTTCAGCCTAAGATTCTATAAATGAAACATAACTTTGTAAAATCTTGTATTTTGAAGCATTTTTCCATAAGCCCCTAAGTCTTGGTTAAGGGAGGGGTTAACTAGCCATGCCAGTAAAATTTATTAGTACTAATTTTACTTAAGTTTGACCATTAAGATGGTCTAATGCATAGTGTATGGTGACCTCTATTTGTTTGATATTATTTATATTTATGTTTATCTACATGGACCGTAAAGTTGGCTTAGGAGTTAAATTAAAAATTGCATCACATAATGTAATTGCTACTTCTTGATTTTTGTAGCTATCACTATTGCATTGCACTACAATTGCTAACTGTATTTATTTGTATCAAATTGTGACATGGTTGTGACTACAATTGCACTGCAACCTAGATTTAAAACATCATGCTAGTTGTTTGCATATTTGAGCATTATATTTTTTTTACAGAGAATATCAATTACTAATGGAAGTTATTAATATGTTGTAACTTATTTGTGATTGATAGTTTTTAGACTTCTATGTTAATATTTTTTTTGTTATTATATTTTGTTGTTATAGGAAAAAAATCTGGTACAACTGTTACCTTTGTCATTATAGAAGGATGGGTTGTAACAGTTGCATCAGTTGGTGACTCCCGTTGCATACTTGAATCTTCTAATGGTGAGCTTTATTACTTGTCCGCAGATCACAGGCTAGAAACGAATGAAGAGGAGTAAGTTAATTGTCTATTTTTGTAAAATTGGAATTTCTATATTATAACATAAACTCACCTTTCTTTTACTTTCATTAGGAGGGTGCGAATCACCTCTAGCGGTGGTGAAGTTGGTCGGCTAAATACAGGGGGAGGTGCAAAGGTACATTTCCTTTTAATCATAGTTTTTTTTTTTTATATCTTAAATGGTATTTGATCCCTAACCATATTCAACACCTACTCCCCATCACCATAAAATACGAAAGAGACCTATTTGTTCTTGTATCTAATTCATTATGATACTTATATTTTTTGTACAAGATGTTTGCCCTATTACATTACATTATCTGAGATTAAAAGGTAAACTAGGTGAATCACACCTTGGTGATTACATTGGGTGATAAGACCATATCAACATAAAAGCATAGTACTCTTTGCATTTCATTAAACTTTTACAATCTTTTGGGGACACTATTTTTTTAGATGTTGTACTCCATAGACTATATGTGTTGTTTATCAATTTTCTTTTTAGAAGAAGTGTTTATGTTGCTAATATGCCTGACTAGATTAACTGTTATTTTAGGTTGGTCCTTTGAGATGTTGGCCTGGTGGCTTGTGTCTTTCACGATCTATTGGAGATATGGATATTGGTGAATTTGTCGTCCCTGTACCATATGTAAAGCAAGTGAAGGTTGGTCATTACTCTATCTTTCACTTAAAGTAGTGTTAGGCTTGTATTGATTAATTACTTTTCTCTTGCACACTTTTTTCTCACAAGGTTACTTATTTTACATAGTTTATTTCTCTTCTTCTAATTGATCCTACGTGAATTTTCATTTGTTTTCTCTCTTCTAAGCAAGTATTTCTACCAATTGCATATTGGTTTAGGATATTGAGTGGACCATATGATTGAATTCTTTTGTTGTGAATTTATCTTCTGTTTTCTATGTAATTCATGTCTTTTTTTCTTTTTAAATGAAGAATTTAATTTCTTCCTTTTTCCCTCCCAATTTTTCCTCTTTATTTAGTTATCTACTGCTGGAGGCCGACTTGTTATCTGTAGCGATGGTGTTTGGGATGCTCTACCTGCAGAAGTAGCCCTTAATTGTTGTCGTGGAATGTCAGCTGATGTTGCTGCGCCACATATTGTTAAAGTGAGATTAATGTGCATCTTTTGAATCATTTTGTGAATTTTGTTTATTAGGCCTGTTTTCGTGTTGGGTGTAATAGTAATCTTGACTTAAACATCATAAGGTACCTTGTTTGTAACTTCGTATTAGTTTTTCCTGATAACTATTATTTAGTGTCAATAATTATGTTTTTGTCCTCTTTTTGTTGCCTTATGTATTTCTATCTTCAGGAAGCTGTACAAGCAAAAGGACTTAGAGATGATACAACCTGCATCGTTGTTGACATAATACCTCAAGAAAAGCCATCTATTTCTACATCACAAACAAAGAAGCCAGTAAAAGGAATGCTTAAGTCCATGTTTCGTAAAAAGTCTTCTGAATCATCTTATATTGATAAAGAGTACATGGAGCCAGATGTAGTAGAGGAATTGTTTGAGGAAGGATCTGCCATGCTTTCAGAAAGGTTTAGTTTTGTAACAACTTGTCAAAGTTAACCATTTGCTCTCTGCTTTTTTTCTTAACAATTAAATATGTTTGTTTGAAATGCAGGTTAGATACTAAATATCCACTCTGCAACATGTTTAAGTTGTTTATATGTGCAGTATGTCAAGTAGAGATAAAACCTGGAGAGGGCATTTCAATACATGAGGGTGCTCCCAACACTCAAAATGTTCGTCCCTGGGATGGACCTTTCCTATGCTCAAGTTGTCAAGAGAAGAAAGAAGCCATGGAAGGGAAAAGATCAACAGGTGCTTTGATAAGCCTTTGTTTCTGCCCATCTTCCTTTGAGAGATACATGTTCATAAATATAACTTATTATTTTGATCTTTTAATTTCAGGTAGACATAGTAGTGAAAGTGATGAATGAAATCTCACATATTTACATTTTGAGAAAGATAAAAATTGTTCATATGATGGGTAGATCAAACATCCAAGCAACAAAGACTCACATCCCTTCTATTATCATAGGGGCTTTATGGACATAATCTGGAATTCCACATGAAAATACATATGAAAACAATAACAGTCTAATAGAAGATTTTTGACATAGAAGTATGAAATAGGAACAACCAAGTATTGTGAGGGGTTGTGTTAAATGTGGTAGCACACAACAAGATTTTCAGGTAATGCATTCTTTTTTTATATAATTTTTCTATGATATTTTCATTTGTATACAGGTCTTTTGGAATCACAATAGACCTTTAATGAAAGTGGTCTTTGTTATTGTAATGTAATATAGGGAGTTTAATTAGAATTCATAAAATCAATTCTAATATAGGTTAGATGTGTATTAAGCCTTTTGAATGATTTATTTCTTTAACATCTGATTTTGACAATTCCTTTTGCCATACGAACATTAGGTTTATTGTAACAAATGTGTAAGGTGGAAGCATTCCTTACTTTTCCCTCAACCCCCACACCCCCTTTCCAAAAGTCTCCCAGAAAAAAGAGGAAAAAATAATACATATTAATATATTATACATTTACCCCATCCAAGTTTGCTATTTTTTTTTTATGTTAGATGAACAAGCATGATTGGATGCAGTTGCATGTAGCTATATTAAAATGACATTTGTAAATTACACTTTATATATGAAAATTGCTTAATCATTTAATCAAAATAGATGCTTTAATGTCTTTGTTTTCATTATTATTGTACTTGTTTTACAACTAACTATTTTTGGAGAATTAGATTAGAATTCAAGTCCCAAAGATAATATGTTATCCACAAGAAGATGAATAACATAAGAGCATTTTGTTTACTATTATTCTATTGTGTAGGCAAACTAAACTGAAATTTTGGTAGCCACTTTCTCTACCAATCTAATTAAAAGTATAAGAGTAAAAAATGAAACTATTTTGATGAATTGTCCAAATTTAGTTTATTCTATGAAGACTAATGATATTCATACACTCAAAAAATGTACATCTAACATTCATCTAGTACGAATGATTAATCACATATATATGGTTAATTTTATTTTATAAGTGATTAATTATTGTTAAACATTTCAATAATTTTGTAATACAATTAATCATTTGTAAGATAAAATTAATCACTATTAAATATTTAAATAATCTTATGATATTGTTAACCATATATTGATAATTGATACAATCATATTATTTACTTTTAATCATTTTTGAGACAAATTTAATCATATTTATATATATAATTAACTATACGTGATAGTCAATATTTTTATAACACTATAAATCATTTGTGAAACAAAATCAATCATATGTACATGTATAATTAATCATGTGTAATGGTTAATGACATTGTGACATTATTAACAAGTTGTAAAATAAAAGTAACCATATTACATATATAGTTAACCATGTGTTATGATCTATAATTTCATGACTTTATTAACCAAATATTAATAATTATATATAATTATATTTATTTACTTCTAACCATTTATAAAAAAATTAATTGTGTTTATACACATAATTAAACACGTATTAAAATGGACGTCTCATCATTTTCTTTTATGAACATACAATAATATTGAATCAAAATTATTAACCAACAAGCAACAATAGTTAACAAAACTAAATTTAAAAGAATATGTTTTTAGTCTCTAAAATCAAGTCTTCATTTACTTTTGTCTTAAAAAGTTTTTTTTTGACTTTTGGTCCATAAAATTTTTTTTTGACTTATGGTTCTTAATTTTATTTTTTTTGTTTTTTGTCCTTACCTTTATAATAAACCATTAAGTGTAACTTAAGTGTCATATTAACAAGACACTTGACATACATATTAGTAATTATGTCATATCAACAATACATATTTAAGCATGATAAAATATAACTAAATTTTAGAAATAAAAATAAATTTAAGATAATATTATAAAATCTAATATCCTTCATGTTTTATATTAAGAAACATTAATTCTAAACTTTATGAATCATATCAAATATTTTGTTGTATCTTGTAGGATTTCAGAGTTTGCATCAATCTCATTCCTTCAACAAATATGCAAAATGCCTATAATTAATAACTATTGTCTAAAATATTTTCTCTCGTTACCTCTTTTTTTATATACTTTATCTTTTAACATTTGAAATTTTTATAAACTTTATATGCTATCTTAGCAATCAATAAAGTTAGTTATTGTAAATGTTGAAATTTTGTGTATTTTTTTATATAATATACAATTTTATTATATTAATTCTCTCTTATGTTTCACAAGTCTACTAACTAAAATTACATTTTATTATTCTAATATATAAGTTTATTAGTTCTGAATTAGTTTAAACTTTACTTTAAATTTCTTATCTTATTCTAGAGTTTTTGTGTTTTGTATTATAAATAAATTTTCATATAATTGATGGAACAAAAAAGGATAAGATATTTTTAACAAAATTACAAATAAATAAAAATAAATGAGTTAATTTGTGTTGATTTTAAGACGATCTAATCTTATTTTAATAATAACAAACAAGTTATAAATGAATAAGGAGAAAATAGGTTGTACAAATAAATTTAATTAAGTAAAAGACAAAACATTGCTTTGATTGATCGAAAAATCTTGAGTTTTATCACATCAAACTTCATTTGTTTATTCATGAGGCTTTATTTCACCATTGTTTTGTCTTACTAAAGATTATTTCATCTTACCATTATTTTATTCTAAAAATAGGAATTATACACTTTGAGTCTCAAAATAGTTTGTCTAACTAAAAAATTATAAAGAAAAATGATAAGTATAATTAGGGTGTATAAAAGGGTCTTAAATAGTGCAAACTAACACAACTAGAAATAGACAAAACATGTGTTCAAACAAAATCAATATATAAATCATAGAAGTAGAAACTTCCACTTAACACATCGTCAAAATACAAAATAATATTGAAACAACCTAATTTTATATATGATGATCCATCTAAATAATATTTAGTGTTACATATAATGATATACAACAGTAAAATCATAGTTGTTTCTGTTAAAGCATAAGTTTCTTTCCTACAACTACTTTTAGTGCTTACAAATAGTTCCTTTTACTATGAAAAATAAGATTAATTAGATTAATTACTACAGTTATTGTCAATATTTATTTTCCAATCATCTAAGAGAAAATATTTTATGAATTCATTGTAAATGTATGAAGAGTTTTCTAAAAGATTGTCTTCATTTATTTGTACTTATATTTAAATAGACAATAGTATTTTGTTATTGTTCTTTTCAAACACTTGAGTTAGTGTCTTAAGTTTGAAGATACTTGTTTAAAGAATATTTGAAAAAGTTTTTAGACAACCAAATATAAAGAATACTTTGATGACAAAAAATATATTTTTTCTAAAAAAATGTCTTTTTTTTTAGACAAATTAGTATAAAAATTTATCTATTCTTTCTTCTTTTCCTTTACTTGTTTATATGTTTTAGGCTTAATTATGTTTTTGTCCTTCAAATTAGGAGGAGGTTTATTTTTTTGTCCTCTAAATAAAATTTATATTTTTAGTACATTAAATTCAAAAGATATATCTTTTAGTCCTTTTCTACTAGAATTTGAGATATTAAAAAATGTCAAAATTTATATTTTATAATCTTACTTTTTGCAGAGGAGTTCAAGAACATTTTTTAAATTTGAAGAACTAAAAAATATAAATATTTATTTGAAGGAGTAAAAAATAATACCTCTTAATTTGAAAGGCTAAAAATAATTAATCATATATTTTACTATCACTAACATACATAAAAAGGAAATTAATTCTGTTTACAAAACTTGGTTTTTGTCAAAAATATTTTATCTATAAATTGTGCTAACACTTTTGGATGGTTCAAAGAAAGAAACATAGTCTTAAACCTAACATAACTTTTTTTTTTTTTTTCTCTTCTTTTGCTAAATTTTCAATTTTCGAAAATTACTTTTTGAAAATATTTTTTCAAAACAAACTCAATCCCCTTTAGTTGTGTATTCAAGATTATAAAATAATCGGTTACATGATCATGTATTCAAAAACTTGTATCAACTAATAATTTATTTATTTATTGCATATTTACTCTTCAGGGACAATAATATTATTTTCAATTTATAATTTAAATTTAATTTTAAACTACGTTGTTACTTATATACGAAATGTAATGTTTGATTAATTTATTTTAATATTAGTAGATTAGTTTGTAAAATTAAAAACCAATCCTCTTCAAAAAAAAAAAAAACTTATCAGCCAAAAAAATATATCACTAAATAGGTACTAGGGGTACCAACACCATTTACAAAAGATATATGTCATGAAACAAAAAATCCCTTGACACTGGTAATTAAGAAACGCCATAAATACTACATAATCAACACCATGTATGTAAACTTTCTACTAGCTATATCTACCCATTACCAAAACCACTGCATGATATACATTAATGCAATGTCTGCAATTAATGCCTCACACCAACCCCAAGCAAACGAGCTTTATTACAAAGTAAATTCGAAAAGAATTGCCATACCATGTTCCATATTACCCACCCCTTCCCGTGAAGTTAAAAAACCGCTTTTTGTCTAAACAAGGAGACCATATATCAAAAGGCTGAATCTAGAGATACAATGAACAGACCCAGGTTGCATTGCCTTGCAACAAATAAGCATTCAAAATATTTGACAGACTTTTTAGCCATGCCCAAGTATAGAAAAAAATATCCTTCAAATTTGCATTTGTTCCTGTATCTCCTCAAATCTCATACCGTTGCTTCCCACATTACTCGCCACCGATTCATCTCTAAACTATTTCTACAACCAAAGTCATGTTGAAGAAAGTGCTCCTTCAAGTCATGCGGCAGAATAGTATATAAACCTAGCAAAACATAACATTCCTTCCATATATCTTGAGCAAACCCACAAGAAAATAGACACATGATGTAGGTTTTCATCCTTTAAATTACAAAAAGGACATACACCTTCATTTGAATCCAAAGGAATATGCCTACATGCCAAGTAGGAAGGTTATTAAGCAACATTCAGTGGGATATCCATCTTCGAGACCTCAGAAAACATGTTATTGTTATCTATTAGGATTATGTGTTTAAAATCCTACAAATTAGCTTTTCTGTTATTGAATAAATTTCCAGATTTTTAGGAAATTAGTTAGTTCTGTTTTAAGTACTGATTTTTTCCAGATTTCTTTCCTATTTTTTTGGA
>JAMLFT010003287.1:0-22497 GCA_026544285.1 Pachyrhizus erosus | reverse complement strand
TATTTAAAAATTAAAATTAAAATTTAATAAAATTATTAAATCTCTAAAAAAATTAAATATAAAATATCTTCATTAATATATCTTAAAATATTACAACTAATCAATTATCATCACCACTATTATTATTACTATTATCGATGTAATGACTTTCATTATATTTATTGTAATAATTGTTATCACATTTATTATTATTACTATCATTATATCATTATCATTATCGTCGTTAACATCACTAAGATTATATAATATTGACAACATTCATAATAATAATGATAATAGTAATAATGATAACAATAACAATTCATAATTATGGTAACAACAATCATGATAATGATAATAACAATTATCTTGATAGTGATGGATTAAATAATCTTAAAGATAAGAAAATAATTGAGATCATTTATCATTTATGACATGATAACTGATATTTTTTATATATTTATTTTATTTTATAAAACTTTTAAATTTTTTATGATTATATAATATTTTAATTTTAACATTCTATTAATTTTAATCTTAATCTAATGGTTGTAATTAATTTTAACAATCTTCGTATTCTCATATAAAATGTTTTCACCAGATTAATTTTCTCAAATGATGAAGGAATTGCATATATAATTTGCTTATTTTAAGTATTATTTAGAAGAATATTATTTTTTGTATAAAATTAATGATTTATTCCAAAAAAGAAAAGTTAGTACAAAAATGAAAAAAGATTTAAAGTTAGCTGCTCGGGTAATACGATATTTCGTCCAATGACCAACTATATGATAGTTGATAACCAAGTTTTACAATAAAAAATTTATAAAATCAAAAGTTCTTTATTAAAAAGTCAACTCTTCTTTTATTAAAAGTTACTACACGTAAAATATAAATAAAAAGAAGGAGAAAAACATAAAATTTCATGTTGATTCAACTTACAAGTTGATACTATGTCTAGTCCTTAATTTTCTATCAAAATTTTTACCAAGCAAATGTGTTTTGAGGAAAAACTTATTTCCTTACCATCTAGATATTATTTACAATTGTCTCTCCAACTAATTCTTTTTAAGTATTTAATTATGAAATAATTTATATGTTTAAAAATAAGTTTTATTATAAATATTAATTATATAAAAATAAATATTTATCTTATAATACTAATCTTGTGTACATGATTCCTTTAAATTTATTTTTAGAAAATCGATCCTTTTATTATTTCATACAAATTAAATAATTAAATTAATTTTTTTAATAACATTAAATTTATCGATAGTTTATGTAACATTTTTAAAAATATTTTTAATATCATTAAAATTTAATAAGAGCAACTTTAAATTTAGCTACATATAGTTACCGGGAGTTTACCCTTCAATAATGGTCTTAATTTTTATGAAATTAATTTTATATTAACTAAATTAAAGTACTTGCTCGTCAATATATGAACTTTCCAACAATCAATATCAAAATATTTAAACCATCAATAATTATTCTAAATCAACTAAATCAAACTAAACAATTATCAAAGTCGTAGTATACCACAATGAATCAAACTAACTAAAGCGGCAACATGTAACAAACACATGTAAATGAAAAAAAAAAATGAGTTCAAACAAAGTTAATGTATACCTCAACTTCTTAATGTATGTTCCAAATACACTTATCATATTCAAGAGATAAATAACACAACATTTAATTCCTTATTATAAATATATTTAATTAAAAATGTTTTATTATTGTTTTAACATATAATTGAATATAATATAAAACTAAATATATATCAGTAAAATTATAAAAATTAATAAATTTATTATATATAATAATTTATAATTGAATAATTATGTAAAATTATTTTATAATGTGAGTAAATAATCTTTCCTTTAAAGTCATCAAAATAGACTAAAATTCATAAGTTAATCTGATTTATCATAAATTTAAGTCGAATTGAGTTAAAAAAAATTTGTCTATCTTAATCATAAAATATGACTTGACTCACTTAGAATCTAACTCATTGAGTTGAGTCTATCATGGGTCAAGTTGACTCACATGTTAAAGACATATTAGTAAAAGGAAAAAAAAAAATCACTCACTCACAACACAAACTCACTTCTTTTTATTTTAATGCAATTTAGTTTATCTAAAAAGATTATTATTTTAATAAATTTGATTTGTTTATTAGAAGCAAAAGTTTTTACAAATAAAAATTATTGAAACATATTTTCAAAAAAAAAATAATTTATCATTTTTTATTTATTGGTCAAATCGTTTAATCTATCAACCTGTAATGGGTCGATCTAAACTAGTTTTTTATAGACTCATTAAAAATAAGTTGAGTTGAGCTAGTTCATTTTTAAACAATTTATAATGAGTCAAATGGGTGACTCAGATTGACTCACTTTAATAATTTTTTTTTTTACACAAATTTTCTCATACCATAGAAAACAAAAATATTGACTAAAAATGGATCACCTATGAGTTGTCAATAAAAGAAAATTTTAAAATAATGGTTAAGAGATCATTTGCAGCATATGTATGTAAAAGAAATGCTAACAATTTAACATATCCTTTATATTAACTAAAATTTTGTTAAAAATTATAAATTTTAATCGATCTCATTTTATACTTAATGATTTTTTTAATTTTATAATCTTTAATCATTTTAATCAATAATAAAACATGTTAAAAAATTATTATTTGATTTCAATCAACTATAAGTTAGCCTATGCAAAATATCTATTTCTATTATTTTCAAAACATGTGTCTTTTTATTTTTAATTTCTTTTTCCAATTTGATTTATTTTACATAGCTTTGTTGACACAATAAAGTTACAAAATTATAAAAGTAAATTTATTATAATATAATTTTTTTATTACTTGTTCATGATTTTATATTTATAAATATACCTTATCATATTTACATCTTATTTCTTGAAAGAATAAATTATACTTTATCTCCTTAAGAATTCTTTACATGACACTAATATATTTTAACAATTGAATTAGGTAATATATTTTAACATAAAATACATTATTTAATCACATTAATAAAATAATATTAATAAGAATAAATTACTGTAACACTAATGATTTTTTTAATTACATATAATGTATTTATTAATTTAAGGCTAATATTAATTTTTTTATAAAGAATGTGAATCTAAGAAGATATAAATATAATATATAAAAAAGTGTTAGTGTAATATATAAAAAATATAAGTATAAAATAAAAAAATTAGTGTGAAACATAATTTGTATAAAATATAAAAGGTGTTATTATAATTTATTTAAATTATAATGTTATAAAAAAAACTTACAATAAAATTTCTAATAAGATATCAAGTATTTAAGATGGGAAATCAATTATTTTTTTATAATTAATTTTACTTTATAAATTTTAGATACTCGTTTTAAAACTAACAATAATACTTAAAAAAAATCAATTATATATAAATAAAAAACGACAAAACTATCAATCAGTACAAAGTTGAAAACTTCTTACATGTGTGTTTCTTTACTACCTATACGCCGCCATGCCAGAGGAATTTACTCCTTCACTTTGCATAACCTTTTAAAGCTAATAAAGAAGAGTTATCCACCTTTATGTGTAAGATGAATTATATATATATGTAGAAATAGAATTATATTCACTTAACAACTACACTTTTTCTCTTCTACAAAAAAAACTACACTTTTTCTCTTCCTATTAGTTGCCATTTACTTTAGGGGGCATCAATCTAGCAAAGCTATTTCGTACATTTGCTTTCTTAGTAGCAGGTTGGACTTTGTCACATAAACATTTAAAGTGAAAATGAAATAAAGATCGCCCATATATTTACTAAAATTAATTTATTCATAAGTTAAAATTATTTTTTAAAATTAAATAAAAGAATTATTATAAATTAATTTTCTATATAAAAGTTATTTTGTTTTGTTTTTTATAACTACTCGTGGAAAAATTTAGTTGAATATGATCTTAATCGAGAAATATTTTTTAGAAGTCATTTTATTATTGCATTTTGTCATGTATACAAGATTGAGGTATGTCTATAACTTAAATTTTAAGATTACTTTTAAAATTTTAATCAATATGACATGTCAATTTTTTAAAAAAATAAATTGAAATTTAGCAGTGTTGTAATCAATAGTTCATAAAGCTGAAAAAGTCTAAGGAAAGGAACACTTAGCAGAAACAGGTTAATAAAGTCGATGAAAAAGAAATACTTAAAAAAATGTTAGCAAACACATTTTTGACATTTTGTTAAAATTTAAATTAATTAATGTTGATAAATCTTAATTTTTTATAAGATGAGAAATATATCAAAATTAATAAATTTAAACAAATGATAGGGTGTTAGAAAGTATTCCTATGAGAAAATGACAAAAGAAGAGTACAGAAAAACAGAAAGTGTAGGCATGAATAAATAGACAATCAGATGTCTTAAATATACATATTGGTGTATTTTGGCTTAGCTAGTGTGGAAGATCAAATGAAATGGGTCGGTGGTGGTCGTGCACCTTGCTTTTGACTTTTGTCTCTGTTCTAGTAGTAATAATAGCATTGCTCCCAAGAGCTATAGTCGAAGAAGTTGATCATGATGATCACACACTCTCTGCGACGGGTCTTCTTCACACGGATTCACGATGGATCGTCAACCAAGATGGCCAGAGGGTGAAACTGGCCTGTGTCAATTGGGTTTCCCATTTGGAAGTTGCGGTCGCAGAAGGGCTCAGCAAAAAGCCCGTTGATTTTATTTCTAAGGGAATAAAGTCCATGGGCTTCAACTGTGTCAGGCTCACTTGGCCTTCACTTTTGGTCACCAATGACTCTCTCGCTTCTCTCACCGTTAGACTCTCTTTTCAGAGCCTTGGCCTCCTTGAATCCATTGCCGGTGTCCAAACCAACAACCCCTCCATCATCGATCTTCCCCTTCTCCAAGCTTTTCAGGTAAGTTATTTTATTTGTTACCCAATACAGTTAATTCATAAATCAACCTTACCAATTCGTTTACTAATTTTAATTTCCTCATCGTACGTCTCTTTTTAGTTTATAATCTTGTTCCAACACTGATGCGATCCATGACGTTTATGCGATTGCGATTGACTTATTGTGGTCATTAATAATTCAGTGCTTCAACTAACTTCCTCTCCTTTGTGCCAGCTTGCTATTTATATATATTACAATATCCTTATTAAATCATCATTGTTGACGTGGGCACTGGGCTAACCCGTAACCTATTTTTATTCTTCCGTGAGTTTCTTATTATGTCATGCTTAATTAAATTAATAATTTTTTTAATTGGATTTTCAATGATAAAAAATATTCGCTCCGTAAAAATATTTTGACTTGGTTATTGCTTTTGCTGTTCGTTTAATTTGAAATATGTATAATTTTGGTTTGAGCTAATCTATTTTCCGGTTTTAAAATTAAATAAATTTAATTCTTCTATTGTTTTCCCTCTACAACATTTTAAGTTACTATTTTTTATTCAAATGTTTCAGAGGATAATGATTTAGTGAAAGTTTAATAAAATTTTAAAATTTTGTAGGATAAAGATTAAGGACATAAGAGGAAAGAAATTGATTTTTTATTTGGAATAAAATTTGATATTTTAGTGAGTGAGTTTTGAGCAAAAGAATATTTATAACAATTTAATCATTTAATTTGTAAAGATTTAAAACTAAAGAAACTTAATTATTTAATTAATTCAAAACAAATGAGAGAAACTAAAATTCACATAATTCAAACTAAAAAAATAAAAGATATAATTAAATCATAATAAAATTGAAGAGACCATTTGAGTGATGATCTTATGTTTTAAGTATGTAATCAAGAATTTAATTTCTATGTCATGTGTATGAAAATTATGTGTTTAAGTGAGTTCAACACTTCAAATAAATTTCAATAGTTGGAGAGACTAATCTTAACTTCCTTCCAAAAAAAAGTTCTGCATATCTGTATGACGAGTTTCTTTAACCAAGAGTTGAGTGTGGGGCAACATTTTGTGATGTGTCCAGGCAGTGGTGAAGAGTCTTGGGGACAACAATGTGATGGTGATTTTGGACAATCACGTGACTCAGCCAGGATGGTGCTGCGGTAACACAGACGACAATGGCTTCTTTGGGGACAAATTTTTCGACCCAAACCAATGGACATTGGCCCTCACCAAGATGGCCACCCTCTTCAAGGGAGTTACAGCAGTAGTGGGCATAAGCTTGAGGAACGAGCTCCGAGGATCTAGACAGAATGTTAATGATTGGTACAAGTAAGTGGTAACAGCTATAGCTCCATCTTAGAACGGACCCCAAAATCATAGATGGACCATCTATCAAATTTTTCGAGACCAAAAAATTTCTACCAAAAACATGTCTCCAGAAAACAATTCCTTCACTGTTCGCTGGCTTGTTTTACAACACCAAATCAGTTCCTACATTGTTTAGTAAGATTTATAATTACAGATATTTTAAACACATATTTTAATTATATTTAATTAAAAATTAATTTTAACATAATCAATTTTATTTAACATTAAATCAAAGAGGTTCGAAATTAAATTAGCTCAAAACAATTATTACGTATTAAATTTATCATCATCACATCTTACTAGCTTAAAAAATATCTAAATCATTGGTATAATTGTGGGTTGAATAATATATGCATAGCAAAATTAGAGTAAAATGTTGTTTTTACATCTAATATATACTGATATAGATTCATTTTTTAATTTTTTGATTGTTTGCAGTGCTTTTTTCCCCGACTAATATGTGTTAGTAAATACAGTTTAAGTTCCTTTTGGGGGAGGGGAGAGTAAAACAGTGGATTAGTTAAAAAAAAAAAACAAGAAAGAAAAATCCTATGTAGATGGTAAGTTGTGTTTTTCTAAATTGAAGGTACATGGTGAAAGGAGCAGAAGCTGTTCATGCAGCAAATCCAGATGTTCTTATCATTCTATCCGGCCTAAATTTTGACACAGACTTATCATTCATTCGGGATCGACCAGTGAGCCTGACTTTCAAGGGAAAACTAGTATTTGAGGTGCACAGATATGGCTTCACTGATGGTGGAGCTTGGGTTGATGGGAACCCAAACCAAGTATGTGGAAAAGTGACAGCAAATATAAAGAAAACATCTGGCTTCTTACTGGACCAAGGATGGCCATTGTTTGTGAGCGAGTTTGGTGGAGACCTCAGAGGTACCAACGTAAATGACAACCGATACCTTAACTGTTTTCTGGCACTGCTAGCTGAGCTTGACTTGGATTGGGCCTATTGGACGATTGTTGGCAGTTACTACTTTAGAGAAGGGGTTATAGGAATGGAAGAGTTTTATGGGCTTCTCACTTGGGATTGGACCCAAGTTAGGAATACCAGTTTCTTAAACAGAATCACTGCCCTCCAAGTTCCATTTCGAGGTATGATTATGACCATAACACAACCACTAATTAGGACTTGTTTGTACTTGATTCATGTTTCTGCCTCTTGCTTTTGTACTCACCCTTTTCTATTAAAACTATTTTGAATGATTCAATTTTATACATACTTCACATAATTTGTACAAATATTCTTTTCCTAAGACATAATTAGTTGATAAATATCATTACTAATTTAGCATTTTATGATGACTTGTTTGACATTCCGTAGGACCAGGCATCATAGAAGGCAATCCACACAAACTTATATTCCACCCTTTGACAGGTCTCTGCGTCATAAGTAAATCACAGCTAACATCACTAACGTTGGGTCCTTGCTCTTCTGATGGCTGGACATACACACCTCAAAAGACTCTATTGATAAACAATACAAACTTTTGCATACATGCAGAGAAAGAAAGGAAGCCTGCAACACTTAGCATCACATGCTCAGATCCTAACTCTAAATGGGAAATGATCTCAGATTCGAACATGCACCTTTCATCTAAACTAAGCGATGGTTCTAATTTATGTCTGGATGTAGATGATAACAACATCATTGTGACCAATGCTTGTAAATGTTTAAGCAAAGATAAGACATGTGACCCTGGAAGTCAATGGTTCAAACTTATTGATAGTGGAAGGAGATCAATCTCCACAACCTCAACATTATCCGTGCTAAACTCACTGGATCTTTTTTGGAAACCTTTTGTGACGATATGATGTTGTACTCATCAAAGGTATCCCTTGCTTACGTTTTAACTGCATGAAAATGATACAGTAAATAAGAATATTTGTGTGAATATTGGATTCAGTATATATTATATTGTAGTGAAAAATGTACATATTTATTAATGTTAACTAGCTTTTTTGGTTTAAAGTATAATAAAATATATTTTTTAGTAATATTTAGAAAATATTATTGATATATTATCTCAACATTTTATTAAATATTGTGTATTGTTAAAGATTTTTAATAATATTTTTACGTACTAATGATAACATTTAGTAATATTTTTTTAATGAAAATATAATATTTTTAAAATATTATTAATATAAATGT
Organism: Pachyrhizus erosus; assembly: GCA_026544285.1. Lineage (NCBI taxonomy): Eukaryota > Viridiplantae > Streptophyta > Magnoliopsida > Fabales > Fabaceae > Pachyrhizus > Pachyrhizus erosus. Next base: position 14,049 of record JAMLFT010003287.1, on the reverse strand, counting down.
TTTTTAATATTAATAAGTAATAACAATATTTTTATAAATATTATTTATAAAATGTTACATAAGATCTTAATAAATATTATTTATAAAATGTTAAATAAAATGTTATATTATATAAGAGTGAAAGGAAGGAGCTTGAATGTTACCCAACACTAAAATCAACATTGTTCTATGGAGAAACTTGTTTTTGAAGATAATAAAGAGTCAGATAAAACTATCTATGTGGACGACACTTTCATGGATTCAATAACACAAATATGCACCCTAGCTTGGATCTTAAAAGTTGTGTCTGGTGTTATATAACGGTTTTATATGTTGTTTTAAAACTTAAACCAATTTTTGTGGTGAATATTTTTTTCCAAAATTTTCATAAAGGAGAGCTATGAGTTATCAAATGCCAAGAAGAGGAATCCCACAAAGTAGAAGTTTTCCAGATGTACATATGGATGGGTTGTTTAACATTGAAAATGAAAGACTAAATTAAAAACAATTAAACAACTGAATGAGAGCATAAGTTCGCATATCAGCAACATTAATTTTATTAGAAGATTGCTAGTAGCATATGGGTTTAAATGAAAATTTTCCATGAGTTCATCTCACTTCTTCCCTACTAAATCAGGTTTCACATGTAAACAGTGGCATCTTGATTAAAAGGGTAACATTGGAAAATGTTATGGATGTCAGAGTTAGGTACACCCTAAGTGTATCAAACACTTATAGATGTGAGCGAAAGCACACCCAAATTTATGTGAAGAATAACAAATAAAATAAAGCACCTGAATACACACTAAATATTAACGTGGAAAATCTCCTTAAATGATGAGGAAAAAATCACGGGACAAATTCCAAAAATATCCATTATATTAAAAGATAATTACAATATAGTGATTCCTAGTGAGACACTCTCCTACTACAAGTGCAATATTACAAAGCACTAGAGTTTTCCCAAAAACAAAATCCCCAGTGTATACTCACAACACTCTTGAAATTTTTTCTCACACTCTATATATTTCTCTCTCACTAAAAACACTTGGAATTGCTTCAAGTGTGAGATGAATAACACAAGGCCATAAGGCCTTTATTTATAAGGCTTAAGCCTTCTTTGAGACACCAAAAAAACAAACCCACCGATGTGGGATTTTTAAAAGGTAAGGCAAAACTAACAATTCTCCACCTTGACTTGCCTTGAGGAATGTTCTTCAAGCTCTGCAAATATTGTATGACAAAAATTATCATAGGACGAAGGTAATGAAGTCAATAAGATCATAGCTTGATTAACATCTTCTACTTTTATTCCAGCTGCTCAAACATCAAAAATCATCTTGTTGAAGTCATATATGTGGTCTCGCATTGACTTATCTCCTGAATATTTGAATGTGTACAGTCACTTCCTTTGATAAAGCTTGTTGGACAAAGTCTTTATGAAATACTTTTCCTCTAAAGATTTCCATAATGAATTAGCAGTTTTCTCTTCCATAACCTCACGCAGTACATTGTCTGTCAGGCTAAGTTGTATTCTACTTCGTGCTTTGACCATCATCTCCTCCTTTTCAGAAGATAATGTTTCCGGCAACTTGCATTCACCTTCCAATGCCTTTGACAAGCCTTGTTGGTCTAGCAATGCCTGCAGCTTCAGCTTCTATAAACTGAAGTCATTGGATCCGTCGAGCTTCTCCACTTCATGACACTGACATCTTGGATCAAAACACTGTATGTGCACTAGGTAGATTCCCAGGAAATAGAGGTGGACCACAATGGATCACTTAAATGTTAGGTCTTTTCTTAGCCAGAACTTTTCCAAAGTAACACTCTCACAGTATTATACTGTCTTCCAGAACAATTCTTTTATGATGTGGAAGATCATACAATGCTGCAATCACAAAGCATACTAAGAATTCAGTATCTAAAACCAAGTGGCTCTAATACCACTTGTTATGGATGTCAAAGTTGGATACCCTAAGTGTATTAAACACTTATAGATGTGAGCGAAAGTGCACCCAAATTTATGTGGAGAATAACGAATAAAATAAAGCACCTGAATGCACACCAAATATTAACGTGGAAAACCTCCTTAAATGATGAGGGAAAAACCATGGGACAAACTCCAAAAATATCCACTATATTAAAAGATAATTACAATATAGTGATCCCTAGTGAGACACTCTCCTACAAGTGCCTCCAAAAATATCCACTATATTAAAAGATAATTACAATATAGTGATCCCTAGTGAGACACTCTCCTACTATAAGTGCAGTATTACAGAGCACTGGAATTTTCCAAAAACAAAATCTCCAGTGTATACTTACAACACTCTTGAAATTTTCTCTCACACTCTATATATTTCTCTCTCACTAAAAACACTTGAAATTCCTTCAAGTGTGAGATGAATAACACAAGGTCATAAGGCCTTTATTTATAAGGCTTAAGTCTTCTTTGAGAAACCAAAAAAATAAACCCACCAATGTGGAACTTTGAAAAGGCAAGGCAAGACTAACAGAAAATCCTTGTTTGTCTAATAATGAAAAAAAAAATGCATAAAGATCTTATTTACGATCTAAAATTAATCTCCATTGTATCTATAAAAGTTTACATTCCTGCAGATGGTTTGACACAACTACACGATAAACCTTTTTGGAAATTAACATACCAAATTTCCTCTTTACCAATTCTCAGAATGCAAAATAAACACTATCCAAATGTAAATTTAAGTATTGAATATATACGTATTAAAAATATTCAATACTCTATTTTTAAGTAAGTATTTAATTTAAATTAAGTATTGATCATGCCATGCGCAAATACCAAATATTATGGTTAAATTTTTTGGTTTGCGGTTAAATGAAACAGTTTTCTCTTCTAATTATGTATCTTTTTCTAAAACATAATTTTTTAACTTCGTATATTTTATGGAGTTTTGTTGAGATATCCATGTACAAAAATATAAAAATTATATTAATCTTATAATTTAAGTACTTTATTTTTTTATTTTATATTTCTATATGAATATTTTTTTCATACTTGTATCTTAATTTTTAAAAATTGTCATGTCATACCCGTATAGGTATATATCCCAATATTACAAACATTCATGCAACTTACGTTGTGGAGCAACCTAAAACTTAAATCTTATAAAATTGAACAAAGTTTGTTTTCGAAAATCCTTTACATGCTCCCATTAATTAAGCTATTGGACAGCGCTTTGGATCCACTTAAATCCTGCAAGTTTCGAACAGTCAATGTCATCGTAAAGAGACAACAATACTTGCAACTACTTTCACACTTTAATAAATAGTAATGGTTCTTTCGCATCATAGAAGATGCAAAAAATTTATACCTTTCTTGCAATAACTCGTAGCTTGTGATTCGTTTTTGTGAATTTTTTATACTTTTGTGTTGGTAACTTTGCAACGTGTTAAGTTAGAAGTGCATGTGATATTACTAAAAAAAACAAAAGTGCATGTAATAAAACCACTGAGGATTAACAGGTTGCCAATATATGAAAGTTAAGAGTAAAATACCATTAAAGTTTACAGCACCCGTGTGATGTTTTTTATGTTTGGTAGCGGGGTACATTCTCCTGTGATAATTTTATTACTATTTGACAGAAGATACCGACAATAAGAAAGCCATAACCGATGAAAGGTTTTGTTTGGACAAATCCTTTATCCGGTATTCCAATTTCCTTTCTTACTTTGTGTGGTATGAACTCAAATACAAGTAAGGTAGAAATTCAACAGAATTTGGCATATCAATGACTATATAAGAGCCCACTGGTACTAACTAGCAGTCTATCACTAACCAAACCCAAATTCATTAACCCATCAGTGCTTCTAAACATTAGCTATTGATCATTCCATTATTTCATCCTTAATTTCCGTTAAAGAAAATGGCAATGGTGCCCAGGAAGATACAATCCAGGGCTAGTCGCCATATTTTTTCAGCATCAGATGACACTACAATGACCAAACATATTCTTGCCACTCACGCTCCTGTTGATGGACACATTAACGTTAGACCTATTCTTCATGTTGTTCAGGACATTTTTCACCGAGCTGCCTCTATCATCCCTGGCATTGTTCAGGTATGGTCTTGGATCGTTACATGTCTATGGTCTCAATTAATATACATAGTCAAAAATTTTAATTTATTAGAAAAAATAACAAAATTTGACTATGTATTAAGTGGAGATTAATGGACATATAATGCTAATGATCATACAATAATTTCTCTCCTCTTTCACTTTTCATTTTGGTTCTTAATTAACTTGGTTTCTCAGTGTGGTTGTTTATAAAATTTACAAAGGGAAAACAAGTGCAAATGGATGCCATGAAGGACAGTGCCTATCAATATGATTTATCTGATGTGCTAGATATTTCGTACCACACAATCAACAAAATTTCCCGCGAGGTTATCTTATTCCAAACAATAAATCTTCTCTTAGAATTTTAATACCATATCTCCCTCTGTATAAATATTGATAGCACACCTATTTAAACGCCTGCAACAATCATCCTACTTAAACTCTAGTTTAATTTATTCATGTTTTCGTGCTTGTGTCATAGATATGTTGCAAGTGCTCCAGTGATAGAGATGTACATGACACAACCATAGGAATACTGGGCATGGTCTCAAGCTATTCATGGGATGCCAAGGTGGTGATAGCGTTGGCAGCATTTGCAGCCAACTTCGGGGAGTTTTGGCTGGTGGCTCAGCTCTATGCCACCAACCGTCTTGCTAAGTCTGTTGCGAAGCTGAAGCACATCCATGAAATACTGGAACAAGTGAATGATTTGGGACCCAAGTTCGAAACAATCAACAACCTTCTCAAGGTAATGTTGGATGTAACCAATTACATTGTCCAATTCCATGAGCTTCCCTCTCAATACATTGACACTGAAGCACCAGAGATGTTGACTGCCTCCACTCTTATCCCCGGTGCTGTCTATTGGACCATTCGGAGTATTGTGTCCTGTGCATCGCATATTTTAGGCATAAGTGGCGTGGATCAAGGGTATGCCTCCATTGTTAATTTCACATTATAATCATCACAACTTTATCTTGTTAACTCTTATTAGTTTCTCTTTTTTTGCCAAAAGAATCTTTAATCAAATTCTGAATTGAACTCGTCTGTTTTGTTATTATTATTATTAACTTTCCTGGGTTGATTTTAGATATATGACATCAATAATAGAGACGTGGGAGCTTTCCAGTTTGGCTCATAAGCACGATAACATAAATAGTCACCTTCGAAAGCAACTTGCCCTTTGTCGTCAGCATTTAGGTAAGCCAATCTAATCACTCGGTTACTTCATATATGCAGGTGGGGAAGGAGGATTGTCTGGCTTTTCTTACTGTAAAATATTTCTAATCTATTATGCCTGGGAACATCGTGTATATATGATGCAGATGGCAACAAACAGAGAGAAGCATTTGAAACACTTCGGCTCCTTTTTGAGTCATCCCGCCAAGATAATTTGAAGGTTCTCAAAGCTATGTTTTGCAGCAAGGATGATCCGTTGCCACTGTTTGATGGTTCTTCCAAACAAAAGGTTAACCCAGAAACCGTTCTCTCCCCCTCTCACTCTAATCTTTTAACGTAGACTTATTAGGAGTGATATGCATGTAATCTAAAACATCAATTTGAATTGACTATTCTATAATTCGTAATCATTATTCTAGTTAATTCAAAACTTGAATGTTTGTTTGGATGAATTGCAAAATTTATTTGGTTTAAAATTGAATTTGAAGTGAAGTGATTTTTATTCAAAGAGCAAGTTTATAGTAAAATTCAGGATACATGCCGAAACTTTTGATAAAATGACCCAATCAGGGGAAAGGCTGTGATATTTACATATCGTGGTCCTGTTCCAACTTCAAAGGTATTTTGTCTTCAGGTTAGCATCGAGGTGTTGAGGAGCAAAATTGTGCTACTCTACATAACAGACCTGCACAATGTCCCTGATCAAGAGCTTGTGATTTTTGAACAAATGTACCAAGAGTCACGTCAGGATTCAACCAGGTTAGAGAGTCAATACGAACTCGTTTGGATTCCGATTGTGGACAAAGCAATCTCATGGACTGACGTGAAACCAAAGTTTGAGAAGCTGCAATCAATGATGTCATGGTATTCACTTTATGACCCTTCTCTATTGGAGCCCGCAACCATCAGGTACATTAAAGAGGTATGGCTTTTCCAAACGAAGCCTATTCTTGTAGTGTTGGATCCCCTAGGGAAGGTTGTGAATTTGAATGCAATACCTATGATGTGGATTTGGGGAAGCTTGGCTTATCCTTTCTCTAGCTCAAGGGAGGAAGCACTGTGGAATGCGGAAACATGGGGACTTGTACTATTGGCAGATACAATTGATCCATCGCTTTTGGATTGGGTTAGTCATTACATTTTTTTCTCTTTCCTTTGTATATGCAATACATGATTATGCAAAGCTGGTACTCTAGTACAACGTAGTCCAACTAGAATGAAAAGTCTATAAGATCACAAACAAAGCAACAATAAAATTGGAGTGAATAATCTGATATGACAGACCTTAAGGTGTGATTTCATTGAATTCGCGTAGAGAGCTAATTTCTATGCTTGACTTACTTCCCGTATATGTAGCAGTAGAAATGATAGTTAACATTTCTTACAGGAAATGAAAACAATAGTAACATAGTTAAAAGTTAATATTTCCATTATTTGATCTGATGATTTTAAGATATTGAAAGGCATTTAGCTATATTTTCTGTCGTGCTGGAACTGAAAACAATATTTCATGCATAGTAATTTATTAACTTTATAATGTATCACATTTGTCAATCTTACACAACCACCACCTCAGACTTCGAGATAATTTTAAATTAGATAAAAACAAGTTCTGTATGTAATTAAAGGTTTAGTATGCAACCATAATTCCAATGGAAATTAATACTCCTTGAACCATGATGAATCTACAATGATCTTGTGCATGTTGTATTTTAGATATCAGAAGGCAAATATATATGCTTGTACGGAGGGGGCGATATGGGGTGGATCCGTAAATTCACAAGGACTGCACAGTCATTGGCTAAAGATCTGGAACTACCATTAGAGATGATTTATGTGGGAAAAAGCAATTCAGGGAAGAAAGTTGAAGAAATCAACAATGCCATCCAAGCAGAAAATTTGAGCACTGTACTTCTTGACCCCGCCATAATTTGGTTCTTCTGGGTTAGGCTGGAGAGCATGTGGCACTCCAAATCACAGCAGAGCAAAACAGTAGAGAATGACCACATAATGCATGAAGTTATGAGAATCCTAACCTACGATAACAGTGACCCAGGGTGGGCCGTGATTAGTCAAGGCACAGGAAAGATGGCACAGGGCATGGGAGATGCATTTCTACGGTGCCTGAATGAACGTGAGCAGTGGAAGGACACGGCAAAAGATAAAGGGCTTTTGCCAGCAATCGACGAATACATAGCCGGACTCCAAACCCCTCACCACTGCAATCACCTAATACTCCCAGGAACCAGTGGAGGGATCCCAGACAAAATGGCCTGTGCTGAATGTGGCCGAACAATGGAAAAGTTCTACATGTATCGCTGCTGCAACGAGTAAACACCTAATGTTGCACACATAACCTATAGTGTGTAATAAGAATATTTTAAAGTGTGTTAACACTTAACAGGGAATGTAGCGCATTCATGCCAATCGAAACTATTGGATGAAGATACCGCTCATATGTTATCTTATCTCACTTAAAATACCCAGACTAAAAATAAATTAAATATTTGAACCACCATATTTTCATCCAACAATTTCAATTCACTCGACTGCATAAATGTGTTGAATTCCTGAATATAAGCATTCTAGGTCAGTGTTGCTTAACCTTGGTTTTCAATTCACGTGTCATGCTATCTACATATTATGTTATGATTGTAAAGGCTTGTAATTATATGTTAAACTTGTTCGTCATTTCTTCTTTGTTAGATTCTCTATCTCCACTATGTGCCTTTTGAAAGCAAGAATAATAATGACATCAAAAATGGTAGCATAGTTTTTTCGCTGAAAAAGACTCTACCAACTACTAATTACAAAGATAATGAGAAACTAAGATATCATTGGGGCGAAGATTTAGTGGCAGCGGAAACAGAGTTCCATATCTGAGCAAGAGGGGCAATAAAATGAGGCACAACTGCACCAATCCCTTTGAGAGCAGCCCCTGATGCAAGCCCAATTGCAAAAGTCTCAACATAACCAGGCTTGGAATCAAGCTTCATGTCAAGAACAGTGAGTCTATTGCTAATTGCATCAACCTTCCTAGAAGATTCAGTCAATAGCTTGTCATGTTTACCTTTGCCAGAGGATATGACTCCAAACAGCGCCTTCTGAAGATCCTCAATGACCTTCAAGGACGCTTCATGCGAGTCCATACCCTTAGACTCATAGTGGGATATCAGCTCCTTCGCCGTCGGAAGCTTCACTTTCTTTGACGGTTTTGGTCCAACTTTAGGTAACTTTACATTTAGCGGTTCCATTTCTACAATTTTGATAGTCAAGCGTTAGTGTTAATCACTTAATTGCAATTGTTCAAATTCTGATTTGAACTTTCTGGATTTCAATAAATAATTTCATTAAATTTACGCTGTTCTTTCGTGGTTCAAATTTCGGAAGCTAAAACTGCAGAAAATTTATATATAATTAACTATATGTACCAGGAGACAGGTAGCATAGTGTAGCTTAAAGAAAATTACACCACGCTGTTTAAAACTGGCTATTCGATACGAATTTAATTATATATGCTTCGGAAACAAGAACATCCCCACTGAGAATAAAGGAGAGTTCACCAGAAGAAGCAACCAAACATTTAAAGTACAAAATTGAATTGAATGAATGGCACAACGCGACCGTGGAACAGACTACAACGGAAATAATACGTAGCCGTTTGAATCACAAAACAGGTCGACGTTGCAATTCGTATACGCTTTCGTTGACGCGTCCTTCAGCATTAGGAAGTGACGAAGAACGCAACGCCTATCGAAAGCGAAAAATGTAGAAGATCCAGCTTAGGAAATAAGAAAGGAGTGAACCCTGAAGGAGAAAACATACTTGAAAGTTCAAGCAGTGTTTGATGCAGGAATTCGGATGAAAATTGCCTTGGCCTCGCGGCGCTAGGGTTTATCCCTTCATCGATCAAACGAGAGCTTCTGCCTCTGCTTTTATAACGAAGCAGAGATGAAACCTACGATCTACGCTGATACCCAAATGGGCTTTTTTCAAAAAACAATTCTAGCAATTTTGGGCCTCCACACCCAGATTGAGTAAGTAATGATGAGGAATGGTTAATTATACCTCTCTATCAGTAGTTAAATATACTTTTTATATTTTTTATTATCAAAAAATATCTTTGAAATAAAGAGAATTAAAGCCTCAGCGATAATGAATAAAGGAAATATTAATTGGTAGTGTTTGAAATCTGATTGATAAATATGTTTTATTACTTAAATTAATATATATCAGTCTAAAAAATTTCTTTTCAAAATTTAAAAGTCATTTTTTAAATTTTAATGTATTAAAATATTTTTAAAATGTAAAAATAAAATTTTAAAAAATTAATAAAAATAATTTTAATTATAATTTATATACAAATAATAAACATAAAATAAAATAATAAATGGTAATTATAGTTAGTGAAAATATTTTTATTATTATTATAATAATAGATTGTAAAATATTTTATTTTAATATAAAATATAAAATTTCAAATATCTTTCACTTCAAAATATATTATTCTTTTTTATCAAAACCTTTTTCATTATTTTTTAATTTTTCACGTTATTCTTTTGCAATGAAATAATTATTAACTTGTGTTCTCAATTAATAGATACCTAAATTTATTAAAAAAATATTAATTTTTCATATAACATTTTGTATTTATCATACCTAACAAATTATATATTTCCTTTTTTTATAAAAGTATTTTAAATATTTATTTTTTTATATTATAAATGTGAAAAATTATTGACTTTTTACAAAATCTTTTTTTTTTTTTGTTAAGATCCCTCCTCCCATTAAGTAAAATGCTCCCTTTTAATTTCAATAGTACTTAGCATGTGGATCAAACCAAACCAAATTATTTGAACATCCAGGTACAAGAGAATAATGGAAAGATAATTATATTTTTTTTCACTGGAAAGAAAAACATCTTAAAAGAAAAGTGCTAATGAAAGAAATTGAGAAAAATTACTAAGAAAAAATAAAGAATCTATATGGACTAAACACAAAATGGAACTATAAAAGAAATACGAGTTCATAAGATGAACCCTAAACCCCGAATTCTAAAAGAAATATGAGTTCATAAGATGAATCGAGATGAAATGGCTAAAAGAGTTGACGGTAGAGGAAAAATGTTGTGATTAAATATAGAGAAAATAATCACCAAAATAATATTTTTTGAAAAAAAAAAATAAAATGTTTAACAAGGAATTATGTAAAAAAAATAATAAATAAATATTTTCACCTTAAGTTTGTTCGCCATTAACATAATCTTGTATGAGATATTATTCATTTTAACAATGAATCTCACATTATTTTGTCCTTTAAAAAATCTCAAATGATTAAGGAACATTGGTGTTTACAAACTACCTATAACCTTAATTTTTAAACAATGTAAAATTTTAAGGTGCACCAAAATAATAGACCCCCAACTGAGGCTAACGAAAATAAAAGGCTTTAGATGACTTCTCAGCTTTTGTGTGTGACTTGTGCCCTTATTTTTCCTTAAATTACACCAATTTTATAATCTTAAAATGTTATAATCTTAAGTTCATCACACTGTTATGGTAATCGCATACAAGGTATTATTTACTCTAATGCTGGATTAAACCTCGTGATTTTATCATAAATAGATGTTTTAATAAGTTAAAAAAACAAATATGTTTATAGAATATCATTAGTCTTAACTTTGATATGAGACCTTAAAGTGTACTTAAACAACAAAAAATAATAATAATTATATACCAAATAGGAGAATGGAAAGAGTATATTAATAATCACGAGATGTAAAAAATAATGATTTTTAAACAGCCCCACAATCACATGTTAGCAAAACAATCACTTTACTTACAACTTAATTGTTTTACATAACTTTGTTACATTAAAATGTTATATTTTTCTTTATACATATAAATTCACAAATATTAACAGATTCCTATCTTTTAATGCATGTGAAGAAAAAATATAATTTTTTTTACACAATAAATGCATACAAACATTTAATATGAAATAATTTATTTCTTAAATACACGAACTTAAAACATAGAGATAATAAAAATATAATAAATCATTAAATTATAAATTTTATATTTTTTTTATAGATATTGATAAATTTATAAATATCAATAAATTGTTGCTTATTAATGTTAAAAACTCAAACAACAATACTCACAGAAGGTTTTTTTTTTTATAAATAAACTCAATTAACAATACCTATAAAAAAATTCAAATAAAAATTTAAGAGTAACTTTAACATTGTTGTTTATTTAAGTTACTTAGCTACCGGGAAGATGTCAGACATTTTCCATCATTTGAGAATATGAAATGTGATTACTTAAACAAGTAACACGTTTAATCAATTTTAAATATTTAAAAAAATACGTGAAATTCATTCAAACAATTAATTTAATACTCACCATTAAAGAAAAAATAATAAAAATTATAAGTATGAAGTAGAATATAAAATTCTAAATAATCATTTAAATGATTCAATAAATAGTTATGCATTATGGATACTCTAATACAATTTTTTAATATCTACAATTAGAACCTTAAAAAAATAAAAATATAATCAATCTTTAATTTATAAAAGTTATACTATTTTTTATTTGTAGATATTAATTATTCATAAGACCACAAATGTTAATAAATTGCTTCCGATTAATGTTTGTGAAGATAGAGATAATTCTTTTTTTTACAATTGCTACATTTGATAAAAGTAGTTGAAAAAGTAACTACTAGTTGAAAATGTATGCTTATATAAAAAATTAATTTTTTTTTCTACATGTCATATCATGAATTAAAAATTGATAATTACTAATTGTGTATCCAATATAAAAAAATTGAAGTATTTCAATTATTTTCTCTTTTTAAAATGAGATGTTTACAAAATTTTCATGAATATGACCAAATTTTATTTTATGCTATTTACATAAGATTTTTATTTTATTTTTAAGTAAGTCATTTATAAAATTTAATTGATCCATAATTTATATTTTATTTTACGTTCTTTCAAGAAATGTATTCATCAATTTTATTTTTTCTATCAAGATGTATTTCTAAATATATGTAACTTTTAATTTTATATTAATAGTGTTTGATAAATAAACTTATTTTAACATCTCATGATGTTCTTTTATTTATTACTTCAAACAACTTTTATTAAAATATTAGCTTATAATTTCACATATTTTACTTTTTTTTTCTTAATTTTTTATTAAATTTCATTTATACACTTTTTACATAAGACATGATTTTATTTTTCTAATTTATCTTTTTATTTTTGCTATTATTTGTATTATTTTAACATTGTATTTTAATATACTGATGGTGATATATGATAATTTACTTTATTTTATTTTTATATATCGACATATCATTAGTTATTTTAATTATTGTATTATTTTATATTATTTATATTATTTATTTTATTATTTTTACCATCATGCTTAAAAACGTTTTAATTAGTACACTAATTGATACGATGAAAGTATAAGTCTACTTAAGTGTATATATTTTTTTATTTTAAACTTGATTTGAAATCTTATAATATGTGATATAAGATTAATAGTATAATATATATTATAAAAAAATTAAAAGTATAAATACATATACATTAATTAATATATGAATAAAAACTACTACAACGTAAAATTAATTAAAAATTAAAAATATAAAAATTTCAAAATATTTTTCATCATTGATATAAAATTAAAATTTATACAAGAATATAATATAAACATGCCACTTTTATTATTTTACTTTTATAGCCAATATTTTAAAATTTGAACTAAATTGACTGTTTTGATCAGTTCAAGCAGAAATAAAACTTGTGATGGTTTGGTCAAGTTATCAAATCGAAAATACAATTAAATTGTAGCAACATCATCAACTCGGCTCAGAACTGATGACCCAAATTGTCCTATTTGGTCTTTAGACCGATCGCATGCTCAAGACAATTTTGGTTTTGTCCATCACAGTAAAATGCATATTCGATGCACGCTAGCCCGCACACAGGAATCCAAAAGTTTTGAAAGATAAATGTGAAAAATTTTCAAGTAAGTATTGGGACTTGAACACATAACCCATTAGTTAGCAAAAACAAATTAATTCACTTAACCAATGAATGTTTTAGTGTATATATGCCAAATTATTTTTATATATAATATTTTACATATAAATTTTATAAATATATAAATTAATCCATACAATTTAATTACTAATTTATTAATTTAACTAGTATTCACCAACCTAATACTTTAACCTAATTACTGATTGATTTAATTTTTATAACACTATTTATAATAATTTTATCGAATAATTTTATTAAATACTTATAATTCAATTAGTTAATTAATAGGTTTTTAACTACCAACTAATTTTAATTTTTTAAGCAACTTTTCAGTTTTTAACTGCTTTTTGATTTGTAATTTGTTATCTGTGTGATTAATCTTTAACTCCATTAACTTAATAAATATAATTTAGTTTTTAAGTTTCTTATTTTTAGTATTATTATTATTTATTTATTTATTATATTATATGTATCAAAATGTAGTTAGAAACTTAATACTTTTTCTGTTTTTTTTAATTGTTATATTTTTGAAAAAAAAATTATATTTATTTATCATTTTTAAAGTTCAATGTAACCTTCATTAATTTTTTTGTCAATTATATCTCTTACTTTTGCACATGTATTTATTATGAAATATAGATAAAAATAAATAAAATATAAAATTCTATAACTATTTTATTATAATACATTTTTTTTATTTTTACATAAAAATCTTAAAAAAAAGGACAA
>JAMLFT010003286.1:0-22498 GCA_026544285.1 Pachyrhizus erosus | reverse complement strand
AGCATTTTTTTATTTTTATAGAGTCAATTAGGAATTAAATTCATATACTTTTTGAAGTTTGGGATCAAATTTATTGATAGGAATGTACATAAATCTTAACCAGTTTTTATTGAAAATATATAGATTAAAAATACATTTTTTTTTAAAAATTGTTCATTTGGGTTTTTTTTAAGAAAAAATATTTTTTAATTAAGAATATGTTCTAATTTTTTTGTAATTTATAAAAAAACTAAAAATGCAAATCTGTTGTCTATGACTCAATATATATTTAAAATTAAAATTATAGCTTTGTTGGATTTAGATGTGTTATGCATTCACATAGTGTGCAAATTGTAAACATTAAACAAAGTTTGGATGGTTCAAATTTTGATATTGCAAAATTAGACTTAAGGATTTTTTTTTTTAAATTGACTTTTTCTTTCTACATTTTAATCAAAAAAAGAAATGCATCGATATTCAATTTTTTTTCTTTTCACTATTTTTCTCCCATCCAAATACATTATCACGTGAACAAAATACTTCTTTTTATTAATAGTTTCAGAAAAAAATTAAAAAAAACCTATATCATTTTTTAAGTTTAACAAGCAGATCCTAAATACTTTAATAAAATATTAAATAATTGTTATATTTTTATATAAATAAATAATTAAATACTCTCTCTTTCAGATAAATGCTTTTACTTTTGGAGTTTGCAAGTTGACCCTTTTTGTTTTGGTCATTCACTTTTGCTTCAGGCGGGGAGTTCTTGTTCTTGAGCCGGAAAATACTGGAGGTGAAGCTGTGGATATTACTCCTAAGGAGTTTGGAGTGAGAACATTGGCTCAGGAATATGGAGGTGGTGCTTTCACTGTTTCAGGGGATGTTGTCTTCTTTGCAAATTACTATGATCAAAGATTATACAAGCAGTCCATTAATTCTCTAGGTGAGCATTGAGCAACCATCATTTTTCATTCTCCAAAACAATGTCATGCTGTATTAATGCCATGAAATAACATGTTTGTTGGTGCCCCTTTTGACCTGATGTGTAGTCCTATGTTAGTTAAATCTTGTTTTGTTTTCTCTATAAAGAAATTGTACTAACATAATTTCTAATACACTCTTTTCAATACATTTTTTGTTAGAGGACCAAATCCATGAGGGTGGTAATGGGATTCATTATTTAATATGATCCCCATGAACTTCACCCACTACTAAAAGTAATATATGACTCCTTTAAAGTAAGAAAGGGTAAGGTAAGTAATATCAATTATTGATGAGAAAATCAAATGTTGATATTTTGACATATTCATTGATTTGTTATGAAAATGACGAAATATCTGCAGTTGATTTTCTCATCAATTACCGAGATTTCTTTACTCTCTAAAATGAGTAGCTCAGTTTAGAAGAACAAAATGTATGTTGAAAAGTGTCGGTTAGATACATTTTTCTTCCTAATAAATAACTTTGGTTAATAAATACATGACGTTTGTATTAATCTGGGAATACTGATTTGGTGTTATGTTATTCTCAAATTGTATGTGAAGCAATTTTCTTCCTCAAGTGCTGGAATTTTATGGTTTGTTTCCTTGCAGATGTGCCTCCTGTACCCCTCACTCCGGATTATGGTGGACCAGTAGTCAGCTATGCCGATGGAATAGTGGATGCACGCTTTAATCGTTTTATTAGTGTTAGAGAAGGTAAGGGTCCACAATCAGTTTATCTTTAAGGCTCATGTTAGAATGTTCCCACAGTATTTTTACTTGTTAAATCATTCATTTATTTGGTCATAAATGTATGATCATGTTGCTAGATCGTCGGGAAAGCAGTCTAAATCCACCAACAACAATTATATCTATAGCACTTGGCAGCGAGGATGTTCAGGGTAATAATTTCCCTCTTAACTAGCATGTTGAACCTGTGGAGAGGTTGAATGAATACTGCAAATGATTATTTCATAGTTGCTCATGCAAGGCTTTCAAAAGTCGTGTTATTTTCAGCTGCTTGATGGCTTTTTTCATTTTATACAATCAATTGTTCAATATTATGTCTGACTCAATTGTGCGACATTCAGAACCAGAAGTGCTAGTTAGCGGGAGTGACTTCTATGCTTTCCCCCGTCTAGATTCTAAAAGTGAAAGAATAGCATGGATTCAGTGGAATCACCCCAACATGCCGTGGGATAAAACGGAACTTTGGGTTGGCCATATTTCTGAAAATGGGTGAGTGGGACTCTTTATTATGGTAGTAATTTGTAGGAATTAATTTAGTTTGCATAACGTGTAGTCATGTTGATCTCCCAATTGAGACGACGAAGAATTGTTTTCATTTCTTATATGTGTTTTGGATTTTCAAACTTATTACAAGTCCATGATGAAATCCATGATATGATGTCCTTAAATATGAATACCTGGTACTTTTGGATTTTGTTGATTATGTAACATCATATGGTTTTCCCCTTTTCATAACCTAGAAAAGGATAAAAGTAATTACTCGGTTTGTATCAACTTTTCAAATCTCAACTAATAAAATGATTTATTCATATCTTGTCTCCATGCATTGTTTTCATACAGGGGCATATATAGATTTTATTTCCTCTAAAAAGTTTTTCTTCTTTACCCTCCATTTTTATTTCCTCTTTTGTATCATGGATCTCATTTTCATTTTCCAGATAATAGTTGGACTACCTATTTTTAATTATGTGTATAAGTCTTGTTTCAACTTGAAGTTAATCATCTTAAGTTTTCCTGCAGTGAGATCTGCAGGCGTGTTTCTGTTGCTGGGTATGATCCTTCACTTGTGGAGTCTCCAACTGAGCCCAAGTGGTCCCCTGATGGTACATAAACAAGCACTTTTATAATGCCCTGCGCCTGCCCCGAAAAATATTTGGTAGTTTTATACAACCAAAAGTTGACATATTAACAGTAACCATCAATCATTTAGTTTTGTTTGGTAAATCTTAAGATCATCAAATCATGATAACTTTTGTTGAGTCAATATTTTCTTAAGATCATTTATTCCTTGATTCTGTTATTGTTGAATGTTAGTGTGGCGTTTGTTTTACATAAATCATGGATTCCAAGGTACATTGAATGTAATTTTTGTGAGAGGGAGCTTTGGTGTTCAACATGGTCAAGAGTGAAAACAAACATAACCTTAGTGATTCAAAGCTGACTACTGACTCAAACAGGAATACTTGTTTTGATCTTTCTGTACATTCCAGTTTATTGTATTTTTATCTTTTAACTATGCAGGCGAGTTGTTTTTTGTGACAGATAGGGAAAATGGTTTTTGGAATATCCACAAATGGGTAACTTTCTTTCACCTATTATTTCTGCAAGCCATTTAATTATATATCATGTAGAAGGTCATGATATTTATATATACTTTTGGAGGTTTGGAGGGTAGAAATTGATATTATAGTACTTGTGAAGTTAATCGAACAGAATCACATTTTATAATGAAGGTTCCATTAGCTAACTAGGTGCACTTCCTGATTACCAATATAATGAAGCTTGTTGTTGGGCTTGATCCAGTTATTGAGGTTCAGGTTGAATAGTTCATTGTTTTAGTGATATAAATGCTTTCTGTTGATGTTTTAATCTTCATATAATCACCTGTTCCCTTTCCAGTTGGCTTGGATTCCCTTGTGTGAAAGATGATTATGACAAATAGTTCAATTGCAAGCATGCTTGAATGCATTTTTTGGCTGAACATGCAATAGCCACTGAAAAATTGATTAATTACTTGTGTTTCTACTTTTCTTTTCTAACTTCTATAGTTGGCTACAGATTGAGTCAGAGAATAAGGTTGTGTCTGTTTATTCTTTAGAAGCTGAGTTTACAAGGCCTCTATGGACTTTTGGAATGAATTCTTATGAATTTGTTCAAAGTTCTAAACAGAGAAACTTAATTGCTAGCAGTTACAGGTGATTCAAGGTGTTGCTACTTGCAAACTTTTGTGTGTCCAATCTGGTACATTCAATTCAAAGTTTTGGTTGTTGCAGGAAGCAGGGGAAGTCATATCTGGGAATTATTGATGTGCAGGGCTCAAAGCTAACTGTGATTGATTTCCCTTGCACAGATATAAATAACATAGTAATTTTCAAAAATTGTTTCCTTATATTTCTCTTTTGGGTTTAAATCTATTGAATCTTATTTGTTGAATCCTAGCATTGCAGATGTCTGGTAATGATTGCCTATATGTGGAGGGAGCATCTGAGGTTTTGCCATCATCAGTGGCCAAGGTTCTTTTAGTCTTCCACCCATCATTCTACTTATGAGTTATTTCAATGCTCCCCATGACAGCTCTCTTGCTTTCCAGGTGACTTTTGATGATGATAAATCAAAAGCAGTCGACTTCAACATTGTTTGGTCCTCCTCACCTGATAGTTTGAAGTATAGTTCTTACTTCAGTAAACCTGAGTTGATTGAATTCCCAACTGAAGTTCCTGGTCAGAATGCTTATGCATACTTTTATCCTCCATCTAATCCTGATTTCCAAGCTAGTGAAGAAGAGAAGCCTCCACTATTATTGAAGAGCCACGGTAAATCTGGGTCCTGCATCTAGAATGATTACATTTTATTTCGTATTCTAATTTGTTTGCTTGATCAATTAGATGCTGAAAATGGGGTCTTCCCTCTGCAACCAACATTTATATGTAGTTTAATTTCTCGGAATTTACTTACATGATAATTAAGAATGGATTGCCTTTAAAACATTATTAGCGTGTACTAATACTGCTGAATTTATGGAGGTCATGAGAGCATTGCAATGAAAGTGGCAGTACTAATTTTGATTTTACATTGTTGAATACATACTGTCTTTGGTTTATTGCTATGTTGTTCTTACCTCCCCTCGTGTCAACAAGACATTACCCAAGATTTTGGCAGTCTTTGCACTAATAATGTTTTAATTTTCTCAATTTAACAACTATAATCCTTGGTCTCCTAAATAAACCATGATGTAATATCAAAGATATACTATACACCTTTTGATAAGTAAAATTCATTTTGTTGAAGACTTAACACTTTATAATAAGAGATGATACTGTCAAGATGCACTCTCTGATTGATTGGTGGAGGTATCAAGGTTATACAAATGGAAGCTGAATTGAAACTTCAATAAGCTTCGAAACAAGTCTGTCTAAGATTTCTTAATTGAATTCAATTTTCAATTGAGATTCGAGAAATAACAAAGTATCTGGTTACTACTTTAACTGCACTTAATTACTTTTGTCAAAGATGTCATGCGTGGGTTCTCTCACTCTAATGGCTTCATGTAACAGACACTCCTATATGTGCATTTTTTTTAATATTTCAGGTGGACCAACTGAAGAAACTCGGGGAATTTTAAATTTGAGCATTCAGTACTGGACTAGTCGAGGTTGGGCAGTCGTTGATGTTAATTATGGTGGAAGCACTGGTTTGTTTCTCACCTTGTCTTCTAAATTTTGTTCCAAATTATATTACCAGTTTTATACCCTCCTTTTCTTGTTCTATAGTAGGGCTTGTTTGGATGTTTATTTTGTTGGCCATCCAAGGAAGTTTTGGTTATTTACAATTCACCATTTCAATTGTATTACTTGTAGCCTGTTGTAGTCATTTTCACTTATTGAAAAGATGAAATCTAATTGTCTGTCTATCTTTTTGTTTGAAAGGTTATGGCAGGGCGTACAGAGAACGACTTTTGGGACAGTGGGGAATAGTTGATGTTAATGACTGTTGTAGTTGTGCTACATATTTGGTAATTAATTTTTTTCTTATGTTTCATCCTTTTTTGGTTAATGGATCTGTTATGAAAAAGGTTATATGATATATTCTATTATCTAGGTGGACAAAGGAAAGGCAGATAAGGAGCGGTTGTGTATAATGGGGGGCTCTGCTGGTGGGTATACAACCTTAGCTGTTCTTGCTTTCAGAAAAACATTTAAGGCCGGGGCTTCTTTGTATGGTGTAAGTGCATCCTCTCATACTTCTGTTTCCCTTTTGTTCTCCATTGACAATTCATTTTCCTAATGATTAATTTTAAAGTTTGTTAGGAATTTGAAACTACAACTTGAATTAGTTTAGATTAAATTAAGGTTTGAATTATCTTGATCAGATCTAATTTATTTTCAGTTAACTCTTATACTTTGTATTGTTTTGTATGGTGTTGTAGATTGGTTAGTTTTTAAACCTACTCTACCTATATATTTCATCCTTGCATAACCTTGGATGAATGAGGAAGAAAATTATTTCTTCTAAAATTGCTGAATGTAAATAATTCCTCTGCCTTTTGCATCATCATTTGAGTTGGACAATACCATTTAATTGGTTACAGATACATATACCTTTCTTAGCCTTTTAGCCAATATTAAGTATATTACAGTATCTGTTCTTATAACTTTAACAAAGAATATAAGTTAAGCTATTGTCCTTTCAATGAAATTTATTTGCTAATGGGGTCTCTTGAACAGATAGCTGACTTGAACTTATTGAGAGCAGAAACTCATAAATTTGAATCACATTATGTCGAAAACCTAGTTGGTAAGTCAATGATGATCATTAAGGTACCTTTTATTTTATTGGCTTATTTGTTTCATATGGTGTTCAGTCTATCTCACCTTGTTGCAGGAGGTGATAAGGAGATGTATGAAAGATCCCCTATCAATCATGTTGACGATTTTTCTAGTCCCATTATAATATTTCAAGGATTGGAGGACAAGGTTAGTAACAGTGCTATTATTATTCCCCCTTACCATATGTAATAATTGAAAGACCATGAATGTAAAATGGAAATTGTCTTCTTATTCCGAAATCTATATATAATCTTCAAAAGTCAGCTCGATCAATTTATTCTATGCATTGCAGGTTGTGCCACCGGATCAAGCTCGGAAAATACACGAGGCAGTGAAGGAAAAAGGTGTGCCAGTTGCTCTTGTTGAGTATGAAGGAGAACAACACGGTTTCCGGAAGGTGCATTTTGATTTAATTATTTATCTTTTAGAATGAAGCAGTGACTCTATGCAATAACGTGTTGGATGCAGGCTGAGAACATTAAGTTTACACTTGAACAAGAAATGGTCTTCTTTGCACGATTGATTGGGCACTTTGATGTTGCTGATGACATCACTCCCATCAAAATTGACAACTTTGATCGCTAATGGCTTTTTGAGAGGTACTGATGTTGGATTTCTTTGTATCTACGTAAAAGGAAGTCCTAAGCAATCATTGTTCTCAAATCCAAATAGTATTCTGCAGAAATTCAGGAACTCAGATGGAAATTATTGCGCCAATGAGCTTCTTCTGCCACATGGCCACAGTAGCCTCCGTAGAAGGTCTATATTAAGGCTCATTGCCAAGAGTGTGAAGTGTTTCTACTATATATTACCTTGAAGTTAAATTTGATCTTGTATCTTGTTTCCTAACTACGAATTTATATTTTGAAAGTGTGTTGGAGATACTGTATATGTTTGTTTTCTACAATATCTGTCCTGCATGGATAACGTGGGTAATAACAAACCAGAGTGTTAGTATTAAACTTTATTATGTTTTGGCAATACCAGTCTATTTGTTTTAACTTTTATCTGATATAAGAATGATAATTCGTGCAACTAGTTCCAAACAAGAATTTGTAATTATAGTTTCTTTCCTTGCACGAGCTGGTTTTTCTGTAGCAGCCATGTACTCCATGATCAAGGGGTGGAAGCTGAATCCAAACCTTAAAAGATTTACTTGGTCAACCTCTCCTAACGAAAATTTGCATTTTGGATTAAATTTATAGACCGAGCTGCAAATCAATCATGATGTTCTATGTTTGGTCGATTTCAAAATTGTTTACCTTGCTGCATGGCAACTCCTGTTATTAAAAAAAAAAAAAAAAAACTATCATGTGTTTTTTTCCTCTAACAATATATGGCTATGAATTCTAAGACATCATTGTGGATAAAGAAATAGTGAATGAGCAGAAGTTGCATTTTCATGGTAGTAACACCCCCGCATTTCTTTCTAGAATCAGCAAAAGAGTAACTCGAGTTCAACTAATTGAATTGTATTATCCTCATCCCAAGAGCCAATTGAGTAAAATGTTGCACTACAACTTTTGCAAAACATATATTTGAATGTTGTGTGTTGCATCCTCACACATGCTTTTTATTTATAATCGTGTATTTGGGTATAACATAAATAATAAATACATAAGAATAAATTAAATCTTTGTATACTCTACTTCAATTTGAAGCATATATATCATGAATCAAGCTTGTTGTAAATGTAGTCAACAATAGTCTTTGAGGGACTTAGTGAACATGTGATCAATTGGTCACAAGAGTCGATAAAGTTAATTATAATTTTTTATAAAATGACAATATACTCTATGTATTTGGTTTGCTCAAGATCCACTATCCCATCTATAATTATTGAAGGACTCATAGTGCATTATAATTGTTTTATTGATAGAAAAAGTTTATATTTAATTGAAATCAATTGTATGCCACCCAACTTCTTCATCATGATATTCTTCTTTTTTGGGATGATGTACTTTTCTCCATGAACGTGTAAGGCAGTTGACCTTGAAGCTAATGGGTAGTTTTCAACTCAAGTGAGTTAGTACCAATTAGCTATCACATCTTGACATTACACGTAAGGAGTCGTAGGATGTTTGTTCCTTTAATAAATTTCAATTATTAAGGTTAACTTTATTATCTTCTCAAAATATTTATTGTAATATGATACACAAAAAGATGTGACAAGTAAAGTATTTAAAAATATAAATAAAAATAACTCATGCCAAATTTTGACGCTTTGAGTCTAACTTTCATTAAAAAAGACAAATCTTAAATCAAACTTATTTATCTATTATAGTCTTTTTTTGAAAATCTAGTCTAACCTTTATAAAACTCTAACTTAACTTATAAATTTGTTTAAAAATCTATTTTGTTATAAGGTGGTTAAAAATATGGTAGGCTTATCGTTTTATTGGCCTAAATAGGTCTATTAATAATTACACATTTCTTATATTATTATATAATATTTGTGCTTTGTTTATGTATTAATCATGGATAAAGTCAATTAATATTTTATATCAATGTCATCATAATTTAAAAAAGATTTCAAAAATAATTTACATTATCAATTATTAATTATAGAGATTCAAATATGTTATCACATGTTAGAAAGTTAATGCACGAAAACATAAAAATTCATACGCTTAGTTTTTTTATTGGTCGAGTAATAAATTAAAGGAAGAAAAAAGCTGTTTTAAAATCAAATACAAATCATCCACGTCCTTTTATGCACTGATTTCGTCTAATAATTTCGTAAGATCCAGCCCTTTCATAATAGTAAAGTATTTTAAAAATAAAATTTATGAAAATTAAAGGAATAAAATAAATTAAGTAGACCAACATCATATATATAAGTCTTTCCTTTCTCTAAAGGTATAACTAATTTGACGAAGAACTAATGATTGCATGATTATTATTGAACCATGTACATATATTACATAATAAGTGCACGCATGACAAAGATTTAACTTATAAACATGTGCAGATATTGCTCGATAATTCGATATAGTTTAAATATATATAAAGTTAACGTAAACTCAAGAGTATATACATAGCTGAATATTAAGTATCACGTACGTGTTTGGAGAGGAAATGGGTCAGAGGCATAGTTGCAGGCAACGTGATAAGGAGAATGCTTTGTTCCCTGCAATTGCAAGTGGAAAATTAGAGGTTGTTAAGAGTATGGTGGAGGAACATCCCAATGTTTTGAAACAAACCACTGGTTTTGACAAGCTCTCACCACTGCATGTAGCTGCTGCCAATGGTCAGCTCCAGGTTCTTCCTTGTTTCTCTTTCTTAACTCCTTTGTCTTGTGGAATGTTTTAGATAGCTAGCATAATGCATTCAAGGAGAGTACCAATTTTTTTTTTTTATTTCTTTGTAATTTTTTTAATAAGTAACTTCAAACAAATAATGATGTTAAAATAGATTTTGTTGAATTTTTCCTCGCATTAAAATTAGTAATTATTATCAATTTATATTTTTATATCCAAACAATGTCACTATATTTTTTTTTTAATGTTTTCTATAATTATTTGTCCTGAAATTATTTAAATGCCTAACATTCTATCCATTTGAACTCAGGAAGTGATCCAGTGGAATAGAAAAGTGTTCAAGTGTTCAAGTGCTGTACCAATTTCTTCAATTGATACAGAGTCTTTATTATTTTTAGAATTGAAGATATTGAAATAATAGTAAAAAAAATCCATACTCCATTAGAAGCTTTATATTATATGGAAATATTATATTATATTTTAAATACATATATCATTTATGGAATATTATTTTCAATAGTATAATCGTTACTAGTATGAAAGGAGGTTTTTGGAAATTAAAACTGTTTAAATTTTTTTTAAGATAAATTACGTAGTAAGATGCATTAGACCAATTATGTCCTATATATATATTAGTCATATTATTTTTGAGAAACGATAGAAATATTTGTATATAAAACTTTGCTAAATAATTTTATAACTCAGTAAATTAAAAAATATCATTGAGTACATAGATCAACTTATGTGAAATTATTCTTACTTAATTAATAATTTTAAATTTAAATTTTTAATATGTAACTATATTAAATATTTAAAGAAAAAATATTGTTGTTTATTATAATATTATTCAATCAAGATTTTTTTTCATAAAAGATATATATAATTTATACAAAAATTACATTAAATTAAAAGAGTGAAATGAAAATTAATGGATAACATTAAACCAGATCTTAAACATGAATTTTGCTTTAAGTAATGTTATATTTTCCAAATGGATCTTTTCACTAATTAATCCTTCTAATACTTTATGAAAAAAATTAAATAAAATAAATAATTTAATATCTTGAAAACATAAAAAAATCAATAATTTCTTTATTTAATAAGAAAGTAGGAGTATTAATAAGAATATTTTTTGTACGGAATTAATAAGAAAACCATGTTGTAAGAGAATTTAAATTTATTTATTTTTGTCTAAGCCCAAATTTCTCGACATTGCATTATGCCTCCTCTCTTGAATTTGAATGATATTCTGTGTTTTGTTGCTATATGTATTAGTAAGATCATGGTGGTGTTTTTTTTTTTTTTTTCCCAAAAAAAATGGGCAGGTTCTTTCCATGTTGTTGGACCGAAGATTGAATATTGACATATTGAATCGCAGTAAACAGGTGCCTCTCTAGTCTATGTTATCTACAACTGCAATTGTACTCTTATGAATTTTGCACTATCTAGGCTATGCCCCTGTTTTGTTTTGTTTCTTACATGTTTTATATTGATTTCTTATGGCTTTTTCCTCTGCTATAGACCCCATTGATGTTGGCTGCTAAGCATGGAAAGATTGGTTGTGTTGAAAAGCTTATTCATGCAGGAGCAAATGTATGTTGTGCTTTTTGTATTATGTATTTTTTCAAAATTTGCGAATCAATCCAATTTATCAAGGATTTGAGTCATGTTAGATTAAATTTTTTTTGTTGATTTAAATTATTTATAAAATACTATATAGTCTACTTAGAACTCAACTTACCAGCTTAAACTCTTGATGAGTTGGGTTATTTACTTCTTTTATTCACTCATACTACAAATTTACTTCTTTTATTTCAATACTATTTTGGTTTATTTAAAAAAATTATTATTTCAATAAATTTGATTTTGTTTATTAAAAAAACCTTTTACAAATAAAAATGATTGAAATATTTTTTTTAAAAAAATTGATTTTCTTAATTTTATTTTAGATGGATCAATCTAAATTAATTTTTTATAAGCTTACTAAAAAAATAAATTGAATTGAATTCACTCATCTTTTGAAGAATATGGTCGGATGAACCGAATTGATCTGACCTCTAGTCAAAACATTAGTCTCTTGTTTTGACAAGGATTCCCAAAATACATTTAACTTGAAAAAAATAAAGAATACAAAAATTGTCAAAGTTGATCATAGTTTTCTTCTAGTTTGGGTAGTGATTGTGGTATGTGTTTTTTAATGTTTCAGATATGGATGTTTGACTCTATACATCGAGTAACTTGCTTACACTACGCCGCTTTTCATGGCCACGTAGATTGCCTTAAGGCCATTATTTCTTCTGCTCATTCCACACCTATTGCAGATTCTTGGTTAGACTCTCTCTCCACACACACACAAACTCAACCAATATGGATCCAAGCACATACAATCATAAGTGGTGATGCCTAATTGTTCAATGAAATTGTCAGGGGGGTTTCAAGTTTCCTCAACATAAGAGATGCAAACGGTTCCACCCCACTGCATCTTGCAGCCCTCCAAAGACGATCTAAATGTCTTCATGCCCTTTTAGAAAATGGTGCTTTTGTTTCTGCAAGAACTGGGTAATTGTCTTGAGCTGTCTTTGGATTTCTGTTTACTTATGTTGAACGCCAATGACTCATGAGAATGAGATTGACACATTACAAAAGTTCTTTAATTTAGTTTGTAATATTATTTTTTTAAAATTATGAAACTCGTTATTTCACTTTTTTCATCTAATTAATTAATGTTTGATAGTCATTTTTATATGATAGAAAATAAATTTATTTTATTAATTTATAGTATTTATTATTTATTAAAATGGTATTTTTAGTAAAAAAAAAAGTAATACATGTCTAACAAAAGGAGTTTTGTACACTGGGATGGAGTTTGTATTTTGATGGCTTTTCATTCAGATTAATGAAAGTAAGTAACAAATGCAGTTACCGTGGAAGCACATCACTTCATATGGCAGCAATCGGTGGTTCCTTGGACTGTATCCGGATATTGCTTGCTTGGGGAGCTGATAGACTTGAAATAGATTCTTTTGGGTAAGTAACTGAATGTCAATCACAGTTTCAAGATCCATTGCTATCAGTTAGATGCTAAACGTTTAAATGTGCATACCTAATTTTTAAATTGTAAATTTGTTTCTTACACTTAAAAGCTCAACTTCATTGGCTGAAGAAATAAATTCATCATTGAAAAACTTGAGTTTAAACTTTGGAGACTGTTTGACAAGAATCTGTGCTCGATATCTTTATTTTGCACCTAAATACTTTAAATAAGACTTAAAGGAAAAAAAAAAAAACACTTTATTGATTGGTTTGGTTTGGTAAAATATTTTACTTGGTAAGTAGTTATTGTATCCCTTATGTAAGAAGCATTTGAGTTTCACTATTCACATATAGTGCATTTTACAATGAAAAATGTTTCAGCAGAAATAACACTTGGAGCCAGTAAAGATTTTGTTTTCCTAACTTGATTAATATCAACAGACAATGACTTCCTTCTTCAGCCTTTTTTTGTCCTTTTCATAATTCATAAAATGTCCTAGATTCTTTTGTTACCACAAGCAAATCTGCTAAGATCTTGCTTAAATAATTCTTTTCAGGAATACACCATTCACAGTTGCCTTGCAGCACATGCATAACGATTGTGCTGCCCTTCTGGATCCTTCGTTGGCAGCACCACTTGTTTGGCCATTCCAGTTGAAGTTCATTAGTGAGCTTGATCAAGAAGCAAAGGCCTTACTGGAAAAGGCCTTGGTAGAAGTTAACAGAGAGAGGGAGAAAGCCACACTAAAGGAGGCTATCATGTCCCCATCCCCACTGCATTCTGATAGTGATGATGGTAATATTGCCTTTGAGGTACAACTATTCCTTTCTTGACTGATCTAGAGATTAAATTTGTAAGGCTCTGTTAGGACTTACAATAAACTTATTCAGCAACACTTACAAAATTGAGCTTCTTATATGAGATAAAATTAACTTATGAACTTAATTTTTATAGAAGTTCTTTTCATTTAAATTCTTTAAAAGTTAAGCTGCAAAAATTGATTTTAACTTATAAAAAAGTTCAATGTATTTTATCTTCTTATAAGAGCTTATGGAGAAGTTCAATGTATTTCACTTGGTGGGCTGATTTTTTTTTTTTTCTAGCAACACTTCATTCATGGGCTTTTAGGATTATGTCAATGCATGAGTGGGTTTGGTGTTCTTCTAGAATACATGGAATGAACATTTTTGTCTAGAAAAGATGATACATTATTTATTTGCTGGTTATTTTTCCTCATACAGGCCAGCAATATGGAGTTATGTTGCATATGCTGTGACCAAGTGTGCACAATTGAGGTCAGACCCTGTGGCCATCAAATGTGTGCTCGTTGCAGCCTAAGGCTATGCCAAAAGAACCCTCATCATTGTACTTCTCGCCCTTATGAACCAGTCTGTCCATTTTGCCGGGGTGCCATACTTCAGTTACTTGTTGCTAAGACTGAATAACAAGAACAGTGAATCCAGGGAGGAGTCAGGAACCTTGCTGAGAATATTCCATGAAGGTTATATTCAATGGATAGAGTCTCAAATAAATCATGGTAACTATTTTTTGCAGAGGCATCAAGGTTTCTTAATAGGGGGGCATTTTTCAATTTTTCTCTTGAGGGTTTATGGCATTGGTAAATTTCTAGAATTCAATTTGTATATCAGAATTTGGAGTGGTACACATGTGATGGCATTTTCAAATAAATTATTAGATGATTTTAGATATTTACATGATACATAATTAAGTGATTACTTCTTTTTCATAAATTGCAAATTTAAATATATATTATATAAGTATTAGTTGGAATTATAGAGAAGTAATAATTTATTATTTAGGATTATCTAATAACAGTACTCTGATGTATGATGTATTAGTTACTCCCAAGTGTTCCAAAATAAGATTGGTAACATTCATACACTTTTTATATTATTGATAGGATAGGAAGATAGAAATTTTGGCTCGCTGAGCTTCCACATGCTCGATACATTGGTTCATGACAAGTTTTTGCACAATCTAACATTATGGAATTAGACGGATTAGGATTCTCTAAAGAGAAAAGAAATGCACTTTAAAAGCTGAAGTGTAAAAACATCCATTAGTTTCTAATCAATAATTATAAATTTGTAATTAAAAATATTGTAATAAAATGCAAGGAAATTTATAACAAACTTTAAAGATGTTACAATATTAACCATTACTTTCTAATTAGCGATTGTAAATATATTCTCTCTTCTAAATTACATTTACTTTAAATGAATTTGACATATGGATGTGAAAAACACATGTATAATAGAATGCTTGCAACTAATTATTCAATCCATACATTATTTTGGTTATTTTTATTATTTATAAAAATCGTTTCATTATTATTTTGGGTGTGTAAACTATTATGAAATATTCGTAACTTTTTAATATAAATATAGTAACTGTTTAAAATATTTTGTTGTCACATCAATTATCTTATATTATATATTTTTTATCTTTACTTTTTTTTTCTTTATCATTAAAAAAAACTGCACAACATTAACCTATTAATTCAAATATAATTTTTCATATGGGTAAATATAATGACACATACATGCACCCATTTCTATGAAAATGAGCAATTTTTAGGATAAATACACGAAAGGAGGATATATATATATAAATATTACACGTGATAAAAATGAAGCAATGGATAAAAAAATATAAATAAAATAGAAGAGAAATGAATTCATAAAAATAATAAAATAAATTTATATATAATTTTTTAAATATTTTTATATTTTTTTGTTAGAATTAAAAAAATAATTTATATATTAATAATATAAAATTTTTATATTATTACTCAATCAGATATTGATATATAAAATAAAATTATTAATTTTATACAAATTAATTAATACAAAATATTATTTGTACAATAATTTAATCCATTAAGATGGATTTAGTAGTTAGAATTAAGATAGATACATCAAAATTTAAGTTTGATATAATTGTCGTCCTTATATATAAAAGAAGGCTTTGTTAACAGTGTCTAATTAAAAAATTAAAAGGAATTTTTTATTAAAAATTATATAGAAAGACATTTAAAAATCTTCAGAGGATGCAATTTTACATATTTCAATAAAAAATGTTTTATTTTTATTTTTTAAACAGTTCTTTAAGAATAATAATTAATATTTATAAAAAGAATTATATATAACAATTACTACAATTGAGAAAAAGTAATTTGAGATATAATAAATGATGCGGGCAAAAATATTGTATAAATATCATATTTTTTTAATTAATTATCTTAAAAATCATATTTGTTATTATGATTTCAAATTGATAGAAGATATAAAAATCTTCTGTAGTCTCCATACATAAAAATTACTATACTTATAAAATTAAAGTTTTATCTGAATGATTTTATTATTGATATAAACTGTAATTTTGATCACCATTACTTTTAAGACATGTAAGTTTTGTCCAAAATAGTAACACACCATTTTTCTATGAGCAACATGAATTCATCTTATCCGAAGCATCGTGGTTCGACCCCACAAGTGTACAATGCGACGTCGTCACTCGTCAGGAAGTGGAATGAGGAAAATATATCATTTTTAGTTCTCATAGAAAGAGAGAATGTGTGTGTGATTTGTTGGCCAAAGGAATGGCTCTTTCTGTATCCCTTGTGCAACTCAGTTGCGTCTCTTTTCTTCATAATAATCCCTCATCATCACCGGTGTCCCTCTTACCCAGATCCCTCTTTCCTTCTGCTATTTCCCTCAAACTCAAAGGTTTGGTTTTTTGGAGTAAAAGTGGTTCAGTGTGTGGCAGAAGAATAAGAGGTGGCAGTATCAGTGTCAATGCCTCTTTGGTTGAGGCTCCAGTTTTGTGGGTTGGCAGGCTCTGCATCTTCTATGCCCTCCTTAAGGCTGGCTTGGCTGGATCTCAAGCCAATCCACTTGTCTCAGGTGGGAAAAAAAATAATTTTTTTTCCATCTATTCATTCTTAATTTGGAAGAATGTTTTTTCTTCTTCTTCTTCTGTTTTTTAATGTGAGTTGGGTGTTTGTTTCTTTCAGATTTGGAAATTGAGGACACTGATGATGAATCTGCTGCTGCTGCTGCTGCTGACTTGGGCTTCTCTAAATGGGCCCAAACCATACTAGGAAAACCAGGTCTATCTAATTAATGTCTGATATACTTGTTGTCCTAGTTTCCCTTTTCTTGGGGATAGCTTCCTGTTGATGTGTGAATAATGCTGAATTCAAGCTGGTTTGTGTTGTGTGGTAAGTAACATATGGGGTGAGTTGCTCAGTGAGGTGAAGGCTATTCCGGTTTAGTAATTGGTTTGAAGACTTTTGAATAGAAGTGAAGGTCCCTATTTGTGTTATTGGGTGGTATTATATCTGACAGTGTTTTGGAGAGTTAATAGGAGGTAGGTCATTACTGGGTAGTATGATACTTTTAGGTGGACCCAGGGTATCCCCAGCTGAGAATCACATACTAATATCTTGAAATATTGAGATCTATTAAAGGGTTGACTTCTCCTGTCAAACAATTTTTCATATGCACAATCCTGGAGATCAAACCCTCACCATAACTTAAGGGCATGGTTATCTGTTAAATATATCACATCATGGTGGCGGTTGGTATGTTAATTTACTCAGTGTTTTGGAGACCAGTTTGTAGGCAGAGTGACTACTGGGGAGAGAGTTTGAGGACTCTTGAAAGGATCTCGTTACTTGTATGCTTGGGACGTGTGCTAAGGAGAAGCAATGGGCTATCTGTCAAGGATGTTTCCTATGTTTTGTTATTCCCTTAGTCTCACAGGTAGGGAAGCAAGAGAGAGAATGAAGCTTGGTTCAACCAAACATTGAAGAAGTCCCAAGTTGATGGAGATCCGTCTAACCTATCCTATCAAGTGGTTTTCAACCTACCCTTTTGTAGGATCAGGGGTACTAGTTTCCTGTGTTCGGATGAGATCAGTTGAGTTGGTTTAATATTGATGGTCTTTGTTCTCTTATTATGGGTTACTGGTACTTGTAACAAGGTTAATCTTGAAGGGTTGTATTGAAACATTTTAGGGTTATTGCTCTTATTGTTAGTGGCTTTTGGGTTGAACTAGTAATACAAGTCCTTGACCTAAATAACTGCATAAATAGTACTACTAGATTAAAATATTCTAATACCATACACTATATTTTGTTTACTATCGTTAGTTGCCTTTCTCTCTTTCATTCTTCCGTTGCTCTAAATCTGTAATTCTTGACACTTTCTGCAAGTTCAATGTGTTTCCTTATCTCTGTCTTCTCTTTTGTTATTCATGATGTTGTTTCAAAGTTTGTATCAGTTATGTGTTTTTATTATATGATCAGCAAAGGAAGCTGCTAATGGAAGGAAACTGGTTAGCAAATGGCATCCCACAACAAAGGGTACACTTAGAAGGAACTATAGAGTCCCATCCAAGCCTGAGGGGCGACGTCTTCTTAAAGCTATTGCATCTCTATTATCAGATGATGACCACTTTGTTGATGCCACCTCTCACAAGGTTGGAATTTTTCCTCTGTCCTATTTCAATTGTCAGTATCTTCTTTTATCTGATTTATTTTTGCCCATGCTTAGATATAGTTTGATGCAAGACATGCTTGACTTACATGCTGCTAATAAACAACATTGTAGGGTTGCCAAATCCGTAGGGAAAGTGCTCATGGAGAAAGTGTGTGTTGCAACAATGTGAGAGCTCTTTTTGATGAGCTCCCAACTCCCCATATCATTGTGGAAATCACACCTTTTCCTGCTGGACCCCTTAATGACAATGATTACATTAAAGCTGAAAAGCTTGAGAAGGTTCTCAGATCTAGTCCTTCTATTTGATCTATCTATATGGTGTTTCATGCTTTCATGTACATATTCTTTGCTACATTGTAAATATTGTCACGATGAACAGAAATTTGTATCCTTTCAACTCCTCAACATTTTACTTTTGAGGTGAATCATAGTTACACCTTTTGTTTGGTAGAAGACAGTGAACTTGAAAATTGGATCATGTCGGTTTTTGTTTTCATTTGACACCAGTTATTCCAGTGTCTTCTGTCATTCTTCATATGAATTTTTCCTACCTATCTTCTTCCTTCTTTTTTAGTGTACGATTTCCCATGTTTCAGTTAGCCTAACAAAATCAGATTCTATCATAATTTATTGAGGTAAATTCTTCATAGTCAAATTTATTTTAATTTATTAATAAAATATATCCCTATTCCTCCTATACCTGGTGCATTAAGTTGAAATATCAGCTCTAGATGTGATAAATGGTAATGGACCTTTTCCTCTGGGTTTAGAAATCCAGCTTCTTGTATTGTTTGGATTTGTTTTTCAATATTTTATCCTCAACCCTCAAAACTATACTCAGGTGTGGGGGCATGGCGCATTACACATATTGGAGTTATTCCTATCAGTTCACACGGCCATGGAAATAGATCTTCAACTTGTAATGTTTTTTAGCAACTTCACTTCTAAAATAAAACCTTTATTGCAGTGGACCTTAGTCCCTTTTTTGATTGGTTCTTTGGAATTACTGAGTCAAAAAAGAAAACTTTGTTTTTTTGGTTCAAAAGGAGTCGAACTTTTATAATAGAAGATTTATTGCAATTCAATCAAATGAGTTAAAAAAAGAAAACTTTTAGCTCCTCTTAGAAAAGATCCACTAATAAAAGAAAAGATGAAATATTATCATTGGTGAAAAAATTAACCAAGTAGATTATAAGAAATTGATAGTTTATTATGTATATGTATATATTGGGAGCATGGAGGTTGCCTAAGAATTACACAGCAGCAAGTAGTTGTCCCCTTTGATCCATCCAACAGTGTGAATCCCAGAGAAAGTGAGTAATCCATTTTAGAGAGAAAAGACAAAGTTTGTCATTGATAAGGAAATCAACAATTATATGTACATATATATAATAACATATGAATATATTACAATATTAATTGTAAGATTTTTTTCATCAACTATTGAAATGACATACTTTACTCATACTCGTTTTAAAAGAATCAAATCCATGCACAGCAAAAGGAAAAGGGTGGGCTTTTTCTCACACCTTTACCATTTAGGTCATTTTTCTTCATACGAGAATATACCATCCAATTTGTGGGTTTTGTAGGATAATCGAATAACTGGTCCTATTCCTCTGCCACTTTCTTCTTCTAATTCCC
The DNA here is from genome assembly GCA_026544285.1 of Pachyrhizus erosus. Classification (NCBI taxonomy): domain Eukaryota; kingdom Viridiplantae; phylum Streptophyta; class Magnoliopsida; order Fabales; family Fabaceae; genus Pachyrhizus; species Pachyrhizus erosus. The sequence continues at coordinate 2,500 of JAMLFT010003286.1, read as the reverse complement.
TGTCTAAGGCCCAACACTACAGCTTCAAGAGCTCCCACAATGCTCCTCCGAGCACAACCAGTTGATATCCAATTTTAAAAGGCTTTGATATTTATACCCTCTTTATTAATAAGTACATTTCTCTTTTTCATATATAATTTTTAGGTTTAAATAACCTTTTGATTTCTATATAAAATAATATTTTTTTTATTTTATTCTTATAATTTTTTTATTTTTTAAATATTTAATTTTATTTTATTTTAATCCTTATTTTTATATTAATTGATGGTATAACAATAACGTCTATTGACTTTTTATGTCATTGAGTTTGACAGGATATTTATAGATAATTTTTTGATAAATAGTATTTTTAAATTTTTCATCAATTAATTTGATGTCATCAACTATTTTGAATATATGTGAATTTAAAAATATAACTTACAAAAAAAAATATATGTGACTACTCTATCAAACTCTTTTATGATATGTCAAGTCAATAAACTGTCAATATCGTTATTACATTATCATTTAACACTACTTTTAAGGACCAAAATATTATTTAAACTTAATTTTTATTACTAAAATATCCTTTATACAAAATCAATATAAAATCCTAATTTTATACCTTCCACATCTCCATCATTCTTTAGGTCATATTTTTTCAACCCATCTTAGTCATGCTTTAACCTTTATCTTTGCACCTCCATCAACCCTTTACTTCTATTTTGATCTTCTTTGAGTTCTTTTCTTTTTTCTTCATCAAAAGTTATAATTTTTTTAATAATTTTATTGACTTCTAAGTAAATATTGTGATAGATGATAATTTTGATACATAATAAACTTAATTTTTGTCTCAAATAAATACATGATAGACAGTACATTTTTATCCATTGTACATGTCATAGATGGTTTTTTTTTTTGTCTTTTATGTGATTAAATTTTAGATAAGTATTAAATCTTTTTTAACATGATAATATGTTTACCATTGAAATTTGATTTGTTAAATACCACTGAAAATTACTTTTTGGAAGAATAATTATCTATTTTAAAAACTACTTTTCAGAATTATATTATTTTTTAAAATATAGTTTCAAAAATTACTTTGTAAAATAGGAAATTATTATTCTTACTTTACAAAAGAAAAAAAAAATCCTATTTTAAAAAATATTTTCGAAACTATGTTGTTTTTTTAAAACATAATTTTAAAAATTACTTTTTAAAATAGGAAATTGTTCTTCCAAAAATTAATTACTATGTTGTCTAAGTCGATATTTAAAAAAGAGATCGTGACTCTTCTTATTTCATGATTGTGGATGGCTGAAGGGGATGCATGGTTGCGCGACAGAGGAAGAAGGGTGGTGCCATGGAAGACGAGTAAACAAGGTTTTTGGAAAGAAACTTTCAATGAGAATAATGTAAAAATTAGAAAGAGGTGAGTAAAATAGTGATTTTTTTTTTTTAAAAAAAAAAAAACAGACACCTTCAAGAAGAATAGTCTAAAAATTAGAAGAATATTTAAGAAAAAATATTGAAAAGAAATAAAAAAGAATGATAAATTTATTAATTAAAGGAGATTTAATTAGCTTTGGGCAACTGGCAAGCAGCTTGAGGATAGTTTTACCCTTCTGATTAGAAAAGGAGAAGCTTTTATGTACCAATATTTGATATTATTTAGCTACCTGTAACTATAATTAAGTGAAAATGAGAGAAAAAAAAAATACTTTCGTTTAGATTAATGTGTCTAACGCAATTGTTTGATGCATCCACATATACTCAATATGTAAATTAATTCATTAAATATTTTAAATAGATTAATTGTGATTTAAGATGTAATGATGCGGATAAATGATTGAAAGTATGCAGTGAAATATAATTAAAAATTTGTTATTATTATTAGTTATTTTTACATTTTTTATAATAATTATTCTATTTACTGTAATTATAGTTTGTCTTTATAATAAAATATGTTAAGGACTGATTTGAAAATTATAAAAAGTTATAATTTTATGCTAAGGTACTTCACCTTAGCCAAACCCTTCTTTTTGGGGCAAATAATGGAATAATAGCATTCTAATTCTACTTTCCAAGTCATGGCCAACTCAACCGCATTTGATGATTTTATAACTGCTTACATTCTGAATTTTTTTCACTTGTTCTTGGAGATTTTTTTTTAACAATAATGGTAATGAAAAATTTTTCACTTTTTTTTTAGAGAAAAATTTCTCCTTTATAACAAAATATATTTTTTAATTCTGATACTAAATTTAATTTTACTTCTTCAATATTTTTTTTATTAATTTTAGTGTATATATTTTAAATTTTTTTAAAATAATTTCTACTATCAAATAGTGATGAGATTTTAGATATTTAAATATATATTATCAAATGTCATTTAAAAATAGTCGCTGATTATATGAATTAATATATATTACATCATCTTAAAATAATAATATACACCAATTTCAAAATATTTAAAATTTATATTGACTTTAATATTATGTATCATTAATATAAAGTTTCT
>JAMLFT010003285.1:0-22500 GCA_026544285.1 Pachyrhizus erosus | reverse complement strand
AATAAATATTTGGTGAGAAGAAATAAAAAACCAGTAAAAGAAAAATATAAATTAGTTTATAGGATTTTCAAAAAAATTAAGAAATCAAAAATATAATTCTTTAAAAATTAAAACAAAAATCAAAAGAAAAATAAATGGAGAAAAAGAAAAGGGAAAGGGGACAAGTTGGGTTCGAACCCAAACCTTACAAGAGCAGAAAGGAGAAGCACACCACGACTAACTGAGCTACTCGTTGTAGGTAGCAAAATAACAGCCCAAACAACATAAAAGGTAAAGGAGCTAGGTTAAATGAGAAAATAAAATGCGAAGTGTAAAAAGGGGGTGGGGTGAATTCGAAGGAAGGCACGGTAAGGTCGAAGGTAAGTTTAGGTAAGCAAGGATGGCTATTTGACTGCTTGGTCCATTGCTGCAAAATGAATTAAATAAAAACCATTATCATTGCCCAATACACTTGACCATACTCTAGGAATTTAATAACAAAATTTCGATCCCCAAATGCCTATAGATACGAAGCTTCCACAGACGACAAGAAACACATAACAAGCTCGAAGCTTCTCCCATCTATCAAACCCCATTCGTCCCCTTCTAATCACAAACTCCTTCAAAACTCTCTTAGCAATTTCTATCCAGAAATTAAGTAGAACAAAGTAGCAAAACTTGAAAAACAAACCCTCACCGAAAAACTCAAGCTCATCGCTGGAAAAACTTAAAAAAGGTAGGAGGAGTCACTTTCCTTCCAAATTTTGATCCTAGTAGTTTTAGAATTATGATAATATCATTTTTGAATTATAATTGGTCTGATATAGTCTAGAAATAAAAAATTTGATTCGCTATTAGTGACCACTAACATCAAACTAAAATACTGTATTTTTGCAAATTCAACCCCAAAGCTCGATTATTGAACAAGTTTTGTAGTCAAGAACGAATAGCAAATTAGTGGTTTAACCCTTCGAGGCTTTAGAAATACGAACGTATAGGATTCAAACTAGTTTCAAGACAAAACCAAATTTTTAATAGGTTATTCCCGAAACCAAATTTTTTAAAATTTTTAGAGGGACATATACTTTCATGGTACGAGAAATTTTATAAATTAATGATGATTTTTATGAGCACTAAGTTAGATAATAATTCCTATGGATTTGTTGAGTATAAAAATTTAAAAGCCTAACTTTCTTTTCAAATTTAAAAACAATAACTATGATGAAAAATATCACACAGTTAAATAAATTTTTTAGTTTAATTTTCATGCATTATATTAGTATAAACATTTTCACACTTTCAGCTATAATAAAATTATTATAAATACAATTTTTAATGTAATTATTATAAAAGTGAATTTTTGTTATCATTGTGAATAAACTTATTATAATTGACAATCTATGATTAGATAATAGTGTAAAAAAAAATTATACTAAATAGTACATTTTCATTAGAGAAAAGAATCTATACATTGAAAATATATATATAAAAAAGATTTATACTTTCATTTAATCACAAACCTATTATGATTTTTGTTTGAAAGTTTTACATTGACAATTCACATAAATAAATGTCTTTCCAAAAAAAGGTTCTAAAAAATACATATACAATGTATTAAATAATTCCTAAAAGTTAATATTTAAATAAAAAATTAAATAAATAGCCATGTTTGAATGTTTTTAACCATTAAGATTAAATTAAAAAACTTGACATAAATTAATCTGCCTAACTTTTGATTGAAAAATTTTCCAATGACAATTCATAGAAATATCTATTTTTTCATTGAATTCAAAAAACAAATATATACCATGTAATAAATAATTTCCTAAAAAATATTCAAATTAAAAATAAATAAATAAACGTGTATGGATTATCTTAGCTAAAACTAAATTCAAATAATTTAAATAATATATTAAATTAATTTCACTCTCCACGTCATTGCTTACAACATATCTATTTGTCTTGTCTTGTTCTCTTACGTATCTCTAAACAAATACTTTTGAATCATACTAAAAGTTTTCTCTATATTCGTGATACATTTTCTCACCTTCAAACGCTCTTCCCGTTCACTCTCTCATGGCCCATTCCCCCAAAATCGACGAAGGAGTGTCTGCCTTGATGGAGAAGTGGTGTCAGTTAACTACACCTTCAAAGGTGGTGAGCTTCCAAAACCTTCCTAATCAGTGCTCCGATGAGGAGCTCATAGAGTTGTGTAGTCCCTTCGGCAAAGTCGTCAAACTCACATGTTGTGTTGGCCCCAATAAGAATCAAGGTTTTGTTGAGTTTGTAAGTTTCTTTTCTTTTTATTTTTCTCTTTCTCATATATGTATGTTTGTTGAGTTTTCTTTATTTCTAATTATATGGTTCTATAGTTCATTGTGTTTGATAATTTGAGTGAGACTAACCTAGATTTATAGTTTGGAATTTTCTTATAGAAATCAATTGTGAAAAAATATAAGGATGTCCAATTTATCCATATATTAAAAAGTTAATGAATATTTAGGATTTATGGTTTATTTATATAAGTCCTTTTGTTATTGAAAAAGTAAAACAATTATTTATTGTATATGGCTCAAACTCTATAGTTGAGGATATGCTAAAGTGTTGTGGAATAAAGCGAGAGCATTTCTTCTTTGAGCTTGACCCAATAGTTGTTGGGTTATGGTGAGGGTTAGGGGGTGCAGAAGGTGTGTAAATGGTAAAGCCTCTTGCAGTACGATACAAGATATTGTACCATATGAAATATTGTATAGTACATGGGTGATATGGTAAATCTATATGATTTTGCTAATTATAAATAATAATGTAACTCTATTAGTCATATGGATAAAATAGAAACAATCGCTTTACTCTTAAGGATGTATGCACACCTGTTGAATATCATTAAATCTCGTGTTTAGGTGTATGTGTGTAATTAATCCAATCTTTAGATGTTTGGTTGCTTTTGCTAACAACTAGTATCTTGAGCATGTTGGTAGTCATTGGTTAGCAATCATGGTTAAGCTCTAAAGAACCACCATTGCATACTCATTGATGAAAAAGACTTTCCCTTCAAGGGGAGTTACAATGTGGAAGAGACTTACACTTCAGAAGGGGATAGTTGGAGTATAAATGTGAATGTTAATGTGAAGTACTACATTGAGTAGGAATGAGCAAGTTAAGAAATATATACGTGAAGAAGACTTGCAAACCTAATGCCTTAAGGTTTTGGGCTAAAATGTGATGTTAAATTCATTTATACGGTGTATTCATAACCCCTTGCTGAAGATATCTCCCAAGTGTTTGTCCCCCTCGTAATCTGAACAACATTTTAAGTCAAGTCATTGATATGAAAATCAACAGTAAATTGTAGTCCACAACTGTAATTGTGGTTGGACCACAATTTAAAATTATATACTTAACAGTGATAATTGATTTTCACATTAAGGTCTAAAATCAATAATTTTACCATCACTAAAGTGTATATATATATATAGAGAGAGAAAAAAAAAGATCAAGTTACTTCAAGAGTAACTCTAATAAAGTTACTCTCTCCATCCTCACCATTTATTTTCTTGAAATCTAATAATTGTAATAAATAACGAATGTTAATTATTGATTTGATGTAAACGAATGATGATGATGGAGAGTAATTTTTGTAAATTGTTCTTGAAGTTACTTGATCCCTCCTCATATGTGTGTGTTTGTGTGTGTGTGTGTGCATAACAAATCATTGATGAAATGTCAATTATTGTTTAAATTATTACTTTGCCCTTTAGTTTAGAGGAATAAAATAATCATAATTGTTTATTCAACTCTTATCATAGTTGGCTTAAGTTGACATAAATTTAATTGAAGAAAATGAAAATTTTAGGATACAAGTTATGTAGTATTGAAGGGTTTGTAAAGAGCATATAATATTGGTGTCTTTTGGGGTTCAAGTATGAATATGTAATTTGGGTAGGAATGGACATGTTAAGTAACATATAAGTGAAAAGGACTTGCAAACTTAATGTTTTAATGTTGAGTTTAATATGATATCAAGTTCATTTGTGTGATTTGCTTGTAGGCCCATTGGATGAAAATCTCTTGGCATTTTACTTGCCTTGTATTCGCTATAGTGTGATTGATGTTAAATACTCTTGCTTCCTATGTCTTTATGAAAGAAGATTGAACTAGAGACCAGATTAATAAGATGGAAATTTTTTTGAATACAATGAAAAGACCTTTTTAGAATTTCATTTTGCGAAGATAAATGAAGTTAAATGGATGAATAGAAATTTTAGACTCTGATGGCAACTAATGCAAGTGAAGTCAAAAAATAAATATATGTAAATCATAATCTATTTGTGTCTGCAATAGGATTTCTTGTATGCTTTTCGAATCCTTTTTCTTGAATGAAATTTATGTGGATAACAATTGACAATAGGATATATTGATGCATAATCATAATAATTATAATAAATGACCCATAATATAAACTATACTCCTAAGTTGTTTCATGTATATATATATATATATATATATATATACACTTTCTAATAAAACGTAGACCTAATCCAAGTGCTTTTCGAACTCATGGTTCTCTTCTCACTTCTTAAGTTTAAATGCTTTACCAGGAAGATATAAATCAAGCCATTTCAATGGTTTCATACTATAATTCATCTTCAGATTCTGCTCAACTTCACAACCAAACTATTTGTGTTCAATATTCTGAGAGACCAGAAATTGTCATTGGAAAATACACTAAAGGAAATATCTTAATTGTATCCATGGAAGGCGTCCAAGCTGGAGATGTAAGCATTGAAGCCCTCCACTCGGTAAGTCCTACTTAGGTGTCTAGGTTATTTGGATTTCTGTGAGGTTACACACGCCTTGTTTGAATAAAATGTAAGTTTATTTAATTTTTATCTTTGTTTTAATGCATGTGTGTTAATTTGGTTTTGATATGTTTCTTTTTTCTTTATTTAGGTCTTTTTTGCATTTGGCTTCGTGCAAAAAATTTCCACATTTGAAAATAGTGCAGGTTTCCAGGTTAGTGGATAAGTAAATTGAGCTTCTTGCAATGTGAGGTCATCTGGTCTTGATCAATCTTCATGTTGCATGTAACTTCAGTTTTCAATTTACGAAAAAAGGGTTGGTAACACGTAGAGATTGACAATAAATACATGGTCTCAAATCAACATGCAATAATTTCTCATCATTGTATATACTCACTCTTATTTTTGGGTAGGCTTTGATTCAGTTTTCTGATATTAAGATGGCTTCTTCTGCTAAGGCTGCACTGGATGGAAAAAGCATGCCCAGGCAAGCCATGCTTTTATATTTCCTTCATTGTTCTTCGCCTTCATCATTAATTGGTGTGATTGCTTGATAAATCTTAAATTTGCTTATGTGCTTTTATGATTATGTCTAGATACTTACTCCCAAATTATGTTGATGGTTGCAACTTGCACATTTCATACTCAGAGCATAAAGATCTTAATGTCAAGTTCCAATCTAATCGTAGCAGGTAATAAAGGGAATGAAAGATAACTATCATATATCATTCCTATAATATGTTTAAATTATATTGGCGTTTTTTTTTTTTAGTTGTAAAAAAAGTTGTGAAGGCTCTTGCATGTAACATAATGGTGCTCTCTTTTGTCATTGAAAGGTTGTAGAGCTCAGCCTACTCTGAATGTAATTGTATTTTAATAATAACAACTAAGTATTTTCTTTATCATTTTCCAAATGTTAGATGAATTTGTTATCATAAATTATGAAATTATTATTTTGTTATTATGGAAAGTGGTTCTACAAGCTTTTTTTTTTTTTTTTAATGTGGATGAGTTTTATCAATCATATTAGAGAATTAATGCTAAATATATATTTGGTTGCTCTCAATGTATATAATCTCCTTGATGTTATCTATGGAGACTATTCACATTTAAAAATGTAAGAACAACTTATAGTTTTGCTAATTGTTTTCTTATTTTATCTGTTCAAAATATTTTTGTATTTGTTTTTCTAATTTATGATTGATTGTGGTATAATCCCATGTAGTCATTATCAGGTGATACTTTCATTCTAATAATATCGACTTTGAATCCTTTGTTGTACAAAATCGTGCTAAATCTAGTTAGCAGGAAGAAGAAATAAGAAATGAAACATCTGTAATTAACTAATCTTTATACATATGACTTTCTAATATATCCTTACTGTGTAAAATTGTAATAATAAATTGTTCCTCATAATGGCATGAATAAGCATGTTTTCTAGAGTAAGCCTATATTATTTCTTTTCTTTTATCCTTTCATTTTAGAAATAAAATTAATAGGTTGTCTAATAACCCTTGTGATCTTGTCATCCATTTTGGTCCATTAGCACTGCATACTTTTAGACTTCAATTCTTGTATGTTTCATTGTTTGAATGTTCACATTTAAATTTCCATTTTATGAATGTTCTCTAGGTATAGTTCGATTTTAATGCTTGGTTATGTTTATATATTTTTATTTGTAGGGACTACACAAATCCTACGCTCCCTGTTAATCAGGCTTCTATTGACAGGGCATTACAGGTATTTTATTATTATTATTCTCTTAATAAATTTATGTTATTCTTCGATTTTTATATGTTCTAACAATTTATGATCAGCCAATACCTCGACCTACTGAGAATCATGTGCTTTGGGCTACATTTCAAAATATGCAGTATGATATCACTGTGGATGTTCTTCACGCAGTGAGTTTGTATTGCTCAATCTCATTAAAATTGCAAACCTATAAGAGATTAACTTTATACTAGTGCATCTAACATACGCGTTACAGGTGTTCTCTGAAATTGGTACTGTGCAAAAAATTTCCATATTTGAAAAGAATGATCAAACTCACGCACTAATTCAGTACCCTGGTATTAATCCTACTTGATTGAAGTTCTTGAGTTTATAGTTTATTTTTACTATGTAATTAAAAAGTATGTCGTTTCTTTTCTTTCTTATATCTAAGTAGTGTTTATTATCACTGGTGGTTCACGTGTTTCAAATTCATAGAATCTGAATATCATTTTCCTTATGCTATAATGTTGAATATGGATGGTAGTTCTTGCCAAAGGATGAAAATTACAAATTCTTGCATTTGTTTAGATTCTTATTTAAGCTGTGAGTTTGTCATATCATGAGCAGTCCATGTATGTGATCTCACTACAACTTTTTATTTTCGGGAGAACGAATATCTACTCGTGTTGTTTAGAGGAACCAACTACTTTGTTAAAGATTGGACAACTTTGTTGTATTTTTTTTAGCTTCTTTGGCTTGCTATATTCTATTTTTAATTTTATATGAAGACAACAATAATAAATTTTATCTCTTAATTATCAGTTTTTCCTTTACTATAGATTATCATGTATAATGTTGTATATTAGGCACCCTTCACTTGGAATATTCAAGACAAAAACAAATATGAATGTTCACCCAATGTCTCAACTAGCTTGATAGGCACAACTCAAACTCAACAGACTTTATATAAAATATTAATTAATTATTATATTAAAAAAATATAATAACAGGATGTGTAAATAAAAAAATTAAATGATATAATTTATAAATTGAAAATTTTATTTAGTTATAATTCAAATCAATTTTGTGCTTAAGTTTGATAAAAAGATATTACTATCCCTAGATGATGAGTAACACTAATTACCGTAACTTCTCTAAAATTCTATCTATTACCATTTTAAGCCTTTTGTTTTATATAGTAAATTTTCTTATCGTTATACTAAACATTTACTCTTGCTAATCCAAAATGTTTTAACGTCATAGATCCTGTTTTAACATAATATAGTGAAATTCTTGATTTATTTTTCTAGGGTAATCACGCATCTTCTTCTTGACAGATAAATTTTTGTGGTTGTAGAATCTATTCAACATGTATAACTTTTTTATTCCACTCACAGATATCGCTACAGCAACAGCTGCCATGATAGCTCTAGATGGGCGTTGCATATATGATGGTGGTTATTGTAAACTTCGTCTATCATACTCTCGTCACACTGATATCATTGTAAAGGTATAAGTTAATTTTTATGAGGGTAGAATATGAAAGAGGGGGGAGGGGATTAGAAACAATGTGGATATTTTCTTGATCAAAAATGGTTCCACAATTTTATGCTTCTAATCAAGGTTTTTTTTTTTTGCTTAATTTAATTTTTAGTTCTTTTCCTTGTTTTACGAATTTAGTCTCTTATTTTATTTATTTATTTTTCAATGTAATTTTCCTTCTATTTCAATTATGTAAATTTGATTAATTTATTAATTTAACATATATTTAATAAAAATGTTAATTTAGTAGTAAAGTGTCACATCAATAATTTTTTATATTAAAATATATAAATATAATGATGTGACATTTTATTATGTTTTTTTGTCAAAAAATAATAAAATGTTTCATCAACATATGTTTTGTGATATGATACCATCATACAAGTATTCGTGTTAAATATTGAATTTAAATTTAATAAATAAATTAAAATTACATAATTAATGTAGTATGGGGTGTTAAATTTGTAAAAAGAAAAAGAGAAGTAAATTCACAAAATGATTATAATAAAATACCAAAATACAATTAAACAATTGAATGATTATAGTTGTATTGTTTTTAATATTAGACATGTCATTGTTTTGGTTTTAGGGTTTCAACGACAAAAGTAGAGACTATACAAGGCCAAATCACAACGTATTTGCAGAACATGTTCCAGCAACAACTATGCAGAATCCTCATGTTGCTCTTATGTACTCTCAAAATACTGCCCATGCTTTACAGGCTCAAGTACATGGAGGACAAGTACCATTATGGAATCCAATCTACAGTTACATGTCCGCACCTGGTACTTTTCCTGCTCAAACTTATGCAGTTCCTCCATATCCTGCCTATGCTCTTTCCCAAAGCAATCCTATGGTTCAAAATGAAAATTACATGGAAATCACTCCACCTGCGGTGCCCAGTTTCTCAACTGATACGCAAGCTGATTTTGTGGGATTTTTACCTCTTGGTGTACAACCTAATTATTATGGTTACTAGGTTATATGTCAGTTGAATGAAAATTCTCCAATCAGATCCCCTCCTTTTCAATGTTTCTAGTTGGATCTAAAGAATTAATTGAATGGAATTTCGATTCAATTTCAATTTCTAATTATTAAAGTATAATGTATAATGTATATCCTCATATTACCCTTTTTTTAGTTTTATTTTTTTGTATAGCAAGGTGTAAGTATTTTAATGCGTTATTTGTGGAGGGGGGTGTAGATTTTGGAGAGTGGTTTGGAAAACATATACATAGGAAGGTGGGGGATGGGAGGTGTTCTTTTTTCTGGGAAGATAAGTGGGTGGGTGATGTGAGTTTATCTTAGTTTTCCAAGATTCTATGTTATTGCTCTAAATAAAAAAGCTTATGTTGGGGACATGGGATGGTTGCAAGATGGGTTGGTGAGGTGGGCATGGGCTTGGAGACAAGTGTTTGTGTGGGAGAAGGATCTTTTGAAAGAGTGAGAGTTTATAGTCAGTCAAGTGGTGTTAAAGGAGGGGGTGGGAGATGAATGGTGCTGGGGTGAAGATGCTTCTAGCAAGTACTTTGTAAAGTCAGGCGTTGATGGAAGATTGGTTTGCAGCGAGATATGGTATTTGAGTGGACATAGCAAAAGAGGATTCCTTTAAAGATTCAAGGTTGTGCATGGAAAGCCTTGCAGGATCGTATTCCAACAAAAAAAAAAAAAAAATTGATGAGGAGAGATATTTTACCTATTTCTGAGTTAGTGTGTGGGATGTAAGAAAAGCTGGAATCAATAAACCATATACTGTTTGAAAGTGATTTGGCAACTCCCCTTTGGCGGTGTTGTACGGATTGGTGGGGGGTGCAGCCTCCTTTGCATGTTACAATTAGGGAGCACCTTATACAGTTCAGGAGCAGGTTGTGTGGTTCGCTGTCATCTGGTCTCTATGGAGAAATAGAAACCGTGTTTTGTTTGAAGACAAGTTTTGATGTGTTCGAGGTGTTGGAGAGGATGCAATTACCACATGGATATGGATGTCTAGCACGAAGAGTTTTTATGTGTTCTCATGTTGGGTGAAGGATCCGAATGCGTGTTTGAATTAATACTTTATAAAAATATTCAATTCAATAATTTAAGTTATTAGTTTGACATTCTAGAAAAAGTTATTAACTAATGAGTGTAAATATTTAACACTTACTATTTGTTGATTCTATAATATATAAAGACAACCTTATAGAGAGACACACTTTCATCGTATAAGTAGTTTTATAAATGATTTTATGAGAACTAAATTAGCCAATCATTCTTATGGATTTGTCAAGTATAAATGTTGTATAAAATTTTAGAAAACCCAACCCACAACCCTGCAAAAAAAAAAAAAAACGTGGTTTTCCCTTATGAATTTCCCCCACCTTGATAAAGAAAATAGCAAATACAACTTGAGAAAAAGCTTTCTATCTAAGAAAAGATCCTCACAAGCACGCTTGAATCTAATCACATTAAAAGAACAATAACGATGACCAAAAATGTCACAAGTTTAAAGAAATTTTTATATAAATCACGTGGGCTTAAATATATTTTAATCACTTAAATTTAAGATAAATTTGTTTTGGTCTTTAAATTTAAAAGATATTTTCAATCTTGTAAATTAAAAAAAAATATCTAATTTTGTAATCTTCCCAAATACCTTTGCCTAATATAGTTGGTTGTTTGATAAAAAAGAATGCAACTACCATGTAAGCAACTTGTAACCTGTTAGACATGTAACCCAAATCTCTAATAATGTTCACGCAGTGGGACTAAAACCTTTTTTTTTTTTCAAATTACAGGAACTAAAAACATCAATTTTGAATTTGAAGGAATAAAAGTAAACTTATCATAAATTTGAGATGCTCAAAACATATTTAAACTTATTATGTATTAAATAACTTCCTAATTAAGAATGACAATAACACAATATATTAAATAATTAATCATATATACAAATTCCAAGAAAAAATGCTTTTAAACAATTATAAACTAAATATTTAATACCAAATGATACTAATGTTTCATTTTGAAATGGTTATAAGAAGAATATTTGGATTCATAAAATAATAAATATAACTTAAATATTTAAATATATTCATTATTAAGATAGAGAATGATATTAAAAACAGAAAATTTAAATATTTTTTTGGATCACTATGATATTGATGTAAAGTATTAACCGACTGTCCCTATAACTAATCTCCAATTTCATATGAACCTACAATATGTTGGTAAGATATTGGAAGTAGGGTTTAAACTCTTCACCCCTTTTTTACCACTAACATTAATATGTAAAATGATAAATATAATATAATATAATAAATATAAAATTTATGATGCTAAGATTTATATTAAATATAACATTTATGATGATAAAATTTACAATAAATATGACATTTATTATGCTAAAATATGTATTAAATGAAATATTTATAGAACTAAAATTTGTATTCAATATAATATTTATGATGATAAAATTTGTATTAAACATAACATTTATGGAATGAAATTTTTCTTTAAAAAATGTCGAGTAACACAATTGAAGGGTGACAATAGCAAAAAAGAATTAGAGAAAAAATATTATTAATTTTGTCTTACCATAGATGTGAAGAAATCATTTGTGTCAATAATTAGTATGCATTGAGATCCTGTCTAATTACTTGTGATAGGATCTTTTCTTACTACTAATATTCTCAAAAGTAATTTTAGTTATTAATAATATTTATAAACAAGATAATAATTATCTGATAATTTATTAAATAAAATAGAAATTCTCTTAAAAATATTTTTTAAAATGTTGTCATATCTATCAATTAAATTTAGTTCTCTTTTTTCTTCATATTCTCTCATTACTATTATGTAATTTTTTATAATTTTCTTAATTAAAATAATGTGATTAACGTTTTTGAAAAAAAAAATATAGCATGGGAATAACAAAATCATACCGTGTATTTCACAGTATTCAACTATTTTAGAGCATCGATAACATCAATGTTAAATATCATGATTAATTCATTTAATCATTTACAACTAGAACATATGTATCCAAGGAGGTAGTGACTTTCCAACGTTCCAACAAAAGAAAATGAAATATAAGAAATATAATATTCAAAATACAAGTAGTTAGTAAACAATATTTTTTAAAACATAACACACTTATAAATCACAAAAAAATTATTATTATATCAACAAATTACAGATGATGGATAAACTTATATAAATCTATGAATCTTGGGATTTTGAGTTTTTTATATTAACATTGTGGAAGCTCCACATGATATGAAGAGATAGTAGATAAACCATGTGGACCCAAAAATAAAAAATAAAATATTTTTTGTTACTAATAAGGAAAAATCAAATTGCCATTTTTTTTAATAACTGCCTCAGCTTTTGAATGAATTTTAAAGTTATGAATGTGGTCGTATAAAATATGGATCTTATAATTAGTCAAGAATAGAAAGATATGTTTGACAAGCATAATACCATTACCCAGGTATTCCAAATGGCAAGAGATAGATTATTTGCATCTGAGACAATGTGCATATCATATTTAATAGGCACAAAATCAACATTAAAAATATATTTTTTATTTGGAGAAAGAACAAAACATAATAAATATAAGTAGACTTAAATTTTATGAAGACAAGATTTCTTTAAATAAAAATATAATTTATTATCTTCCTCAACTTTATTATAATTATAATTTATATACTGCTAAGTATTTAAAAAAAATAATTTTATCAATGTTCATATATTTTAAAATAATATTAAATACAAATATCAATATATATATTTTAAACCAATTCGTGCAACGCATGAATTTAAAATCTATTAAATATCTAAAAATGAAGTTAAGTACTAACAATTAATAGATTTTTTAAGCATACATTGAATAATCAAGGTTTAGAGATCATTGAACTTTTCTTCAGGTTTTTCCTTTTGGAAAAAAGATTTAACTAAAAATCAAATGATTCTCACTATGGATGAATTGACTTTATGTGACTCAACACTTTGAAGTGTTTAATGTTCAAAAAAAAGGGTAACCCATAAAAGCATGTTATGTGTGAATAATGAATGCATCAGTATTATTTGATATCAATAATTTATTTTGTAATTTTTTATTGTTTTTTTCTCTCAATTTTTAATGCTTTGTTTTTTTTATTCTCTTATTTTTTTTCTCTATCTTTCCTTAACAAAATTACTTATTACAATAAATAAATTGTTGACTTAGATGAAACTAGACTTAAATCTTTTAATGATTCATAAGATTAATAGATATTTCACACTTATAACATACTAAACACAAAATTATTCATCTTTTTTCTCTAACTTTTATTTTGCTACTGCCACCCTTCAATTCCATCTAAAAGTCTCATTCCATAAATGTTATATTTAATACAAATTTTTGCACCAAAAATCTTATAATTAATATATATTTCAAATGAGGGATACCATGTTTATTATAAAAGTTTAGCATCATAAATATTATATTTAATATAAATCTCTGCATCATAATTTTATGTTATCTATACAATATTATATTTATCATTTTATATATTTTTATATTTAAACTTTTACTTTTTTGTATATTTTGTATCTAAAAAATTAATGCATGTAAGTTATATTTATTATAGTATAAATTTAAATATTCTTATTATTATCATTTATGAATATTGAATGCATTAACATTATTTGGCATTAAATTGTTCAGTTTATAATTTTTAAAAGCATGAATATGCCTTCATCATGCCATATAAATTCTTGAATACTCTAATATCACTAATCACTTATCAATATTTATGGTTTCTCATTTTCTTAAAAAAAAAAAATGGCTCGTGTTCAGAAGGTATCTGAATGAAACACTATCTTCTTCTCTTATACAAGGATTAGATTTATAGTTTTTAATTAACATTGACAATGAAACTAAACAAAAAATTTGTTATTACTTCTGTGCTTCCACTTCTTTTTTCCTTCCATTTCATATTTTCATTCATTTTGTTTTAATTTATCCATTTTTATATTTATGTAGATCGAAGATGGATCAACTTCAACTCAGGCCCCGAAGTTCAAAAGCTTCTTCCTCCTCATCAATCCCCTAATGGTTTTTATCTATGCATTTGCTTTTTCTATTTAATTCTATCATATTCAATCATATAATTGAAAATGCATATGATAAATTCTTTTTCACTTTCTGCGATAGGGTATTAATACTGCGATTCCAAAATACTTTTATAAAAGTTTTAAGGAAGAACTTCCTACAACGGTATGGCTAATTGATCCGGCCACAACCAAAATTGGAGTGTTCCTAAGGAAATATGATCAAAATGGCTATTTTCAACTAGGATTGACTAATGTGCTGAGGCACTATAAATTGCCTCATGGGGCTTGGATATATTTGAAGTATGAAGGAGCGGGAACTTTCAAATTAAGGGTTTTGGACTTGAATTTTGCAGAAGTTAATTACCCTAAAACTCCAAAAATAATCGATTTTGGGGATTATGTAGGCTTTCAAGTGACAGACAACAAGGTAATTTTGCATAATCATCTTCTAACTACAAGTTGATTTCTTTTAGTTTTTATATTAAAGACATTGACCGATTGTTGATCATAATTTAAAGGGAGATATGGAAATTGGATCTCAATCAAGAGATGCTCCCAAATACAGGCGTTTCTTAGTATGTGTTGATCCTAACGATGTATGTCACTATTTCTTTCTAAAATTCTTTTCCTTGAACATAACATTATTGTAAACCCATTTCTTAATCTAATACTAAGTTCCGTTTCATTTTCATGGATTACTAATTTATAACAGGTGGAAGCTTCTGTTCCATGGCCTTTTTATGAAAGCTTCAAAGAAGAAGTTTCTACAAGAGTTTGGTTTGTTGATCCCGTTGGTTCTGAAATTGGAATCATAATACAAAAGTTTGACTCTGGTGCAAATTTTGTTCATGGAATCTTAAATATCCTAAAGCATTATAGCTTGACATATGGAGCTTGGGTTGAATTGACTTACCAAGGGAATGATAAATTTGATATGAGGGTGATGGATTTAAATTTTAACCAAATCAGTTACCCACAAGCTGTTATCAAATATGATTTCCTGATCAAGCACCTGAACCAAGATTTCCGAACAAAGCATTCTCGACTTCTTTTTATACATAATGAAGTGGATCCTATTAGGACATTTCAAATTTCTTTGACCAAGAATCAAATAACAACAAATAACATGGTAAAATTCATTAACATAATGTACCTTCAAATGTTATTCTATTTATTTATTTATAATTTATAATCATGATGTTTTACTTAGATTTGATTACAATTTTTTGTTAACAGAACCTACCTGCACGATTTTCTTTTGAATTCATACATGGAAATATTCAGCAAAGTTTGGAGATAGAGGATGAAGAGGGTAGAAAATTTACATGTCAAATAAGAAGAGGAAGAAGACCAGGAGAAGCCCATCTAAAGTCAGAATGGAAGAAATTTTGTGTGGCTAACAAATTGATGGAAAGAAACAGAATTGAAATTCATGTTATCAGCCCAGATCCTCTTCGACTGAAAGCAAAAATCCTTTCTCTCTGAGAATTTCCTAGGATTGCTGCTATATTTCGAATTTTGATAAATTTGTTTCGATTAATATTACTTAAACCATTTTCGGATTAATTCCCTTTCTTAATTTCAACTTTGTGTAGATTTGATGAATTTATGTTCATGTTTCATTTCAGTGACACCATCTTTATGATCATGTTTATTATGATGATGAGGAGATACAATATGTTTTGCTGATCTTTTAATACTGTTATTTGAATTTTACCTGTTAATTTTCAAAGTCACAAAACATTGTGTTAAATAAATGTCTTTTCAATAAATTCTAAAGAACTATTTCTACCTTGTATTGAATAATCTCCTAAAAAATCAATAAATTAAAAAATTCAATAAATAAGCATTTATGATTTATTTTAATAATTAAGACTAAATTCAAACAAATCTTTCACCATATTTTAGACAACAATATTTGAGCCTTAAAGGACCACTTTAAGCAGGAAACTCTCCTTTGAGTATTTAATTTTCAAAGTCATCAAACATTGTGTTAAATAAATGTCTTTTCAATAAATTCTAAAGAACTATTTCTACCTTGTATTAAATAATCTCCAAAAAAACAATAAATTAAAAAATTCAATAAATGAGCATTTATGATTTATTTTAATAATTAAGACTAAATTCAAAGAATTTGCATTATTTGTTTTTCAAAGAACATCTTTCACCATATTTTAAGCAGCAATATTTGGGCCTTGAAGGACCACTTAAAGACTTCAACTCAAAATAATTTATTAAACTGGATCAATGCCATTTGATCCATAAACTCAATTGTGAACAATTTACATAATTTAATTTAGTTATAATGATTTTTTATTGAAAGTTTTGCATTGACAATATATAAAAATAAATCTCTTTTTATTAAATTTTTAAAATTTATATATACCATGTATTAAATAATTTTTAAAAACATTCCTGAAAAAAAAAGTTCAATAAATAAACATGTATAAATTTTCTTAAGCATTAAGAATAAATTCAAACAATTTACATAATATATTAAACTAAATTTACTCTCTCTTGATACGTCACTACTTACGTATAACTACCCATACTTTTGAATCAACACTCACATTGAAATTTTTCTCTAAATTTGCAGCATATTTTCTCACCTTTCAAACACTCTTCTCATTCACTCTCTCATGGCCCTTCTGAAACCGTGCCATGACGGAGAAGTTCAGCTTGCCGTCAAAGGTGATGCACTTCTGAAACCTTCCTAGGCAGTGCTCTGATAAGGAGCTGCTAAAGCTGTAGTCCCTATGGTAAAGTCATCAACCTCGAGTTGTATTAACTCCAATAAGAACCAGGGTTTTATTGAGTTTGTAAGCTATTTCTCTCTTTCTCATATATATGTTTGTTTGCTTCCTTTTTCTTTTTGAATTTTATTGTTACAGTCAATTATTTGAGTGAGACTAATGTAAATATCTACTTCATACTTGTCTTACAGCAAACAATTATGAAAAAACATAAGGATTTTCAGTTTATCCATATATTAAAAAGTTAAGGACCATACTGCTAGATATGGTACTTCTGTCGTTTAAAAGGGATTCACTCAAGGAATTTTGCGCCTTTAAAGTAACTCACTTACTCGCTTTTATATATATATATATATATATATATATATATATAAGTAATATGCTCGTTTATTAAATTTCAAAAAAATAAAATAGTAGAATGAAAAATAACTTGATTTTCTCCTCTCTTTTTTCTCTCCTTATATATATATATATAAGGTTTATTAATATACTTTCAATTTTTTTAATTAGAGTACATTAACAATTTACATCAAAACTTTCAGACAAAAAATCAAAAAATATTTATTTCTCTATCCAGATTCTTTTTTTTTTTTATTATTCTCTTCATCCTTGTTGCCAACAACCTACTACCATATTCACTGGCAATCCCACCGAACATGAATAACATGCATGCCATATAAGTTCTTTTATCTCTCTAAGAGAGGAAACAACATATATCAGTATCACATTCCTTACCACTTGAATCACACAGCATGTAGACTCAAATGGATAAGCATTTAAGGATCCAATAACAGGCTTCATTTCCTTGCAAAACTGCCAAACAAGCATGCATTGATTTAGCAATGGAATCAATATTATATCATCAATCTAAAATTAATACAATCAGCTAGCTTCAGCAAAATTCAAAATTAAATGTTACAGAAATATATTGAATTTTTTTAAAGCTAGCTCGCTGTACTCATTTTAGAATGAGGATATAATCTTGATTCCATGGAAAAATTAAATACATGCTTCTTTGGAAGTTTTACAAGGGAACAAAGGCTGTTATCTGATCCTCAGAGGCCTATCAATTTGAGTCTACATGGCGTGTGATTCAACCGGTAAGAAATTTGATACTGATATATGTTGTTTCCCTCTCTTAGGGAGATAGAAGAACTTATATGGCATGCATTGTGTTCATGTTGAGTGGGATTGCCAGTGATTGTGGCAGTAGATTGTTGGTGGCGAGGATGAAGGGAAGAAGAAAAGAGAATTTGGAAAGAGAAACAAGTGGGACAGGAGAGAGAGAAGCATTTTTTATTTTTTTTAAAAGTTAAATCCTAAATTACTATCATGTCCCTAGTAAAATGTAGCTAATACCAAAAACATGATTTTTTTTGTCTAAAAGTTTTGATAAAGGTTTACTCACCATCTTTACCGTTTATTTTTTTGAAATATAATAATTTATATTAGATACTAATTATAATTATTTAATTAAAAAATGAATGATAAATATAAAAAATACTCTCTTATAAACACTCTAGTAATCATTTGATCTCTTTGATAGAGAAGGGATAACTTTATTCCAAAAATAAATTTAAAAGAGTCACTTTGTAAACTACTTACATTCAAGTTTTTTAGAGATCATAAATTGTGGTTAACAAACTTGCTAAACGAAATACATTGTTGATAACCTTGGAAGGCATGCAGGCATGGGATGTAAGCATCAATGTTATCTACTTGGTAAGTCCTACGTAATTGTCTAGTTTATTAGGGTTTGGGTGAGGTTATACACTCCTAGCTTGTTTGGATAAAAATGTTTGTTGTATAACTTTTTCTCTATTTTAATCCATGTAGATTAATTTTGGAAACATAAATTTCCTTGTTCTTTATTGAGGTCTTTTCCGTCATTTGGCTTCATACAAAAAAATTCTACATTTGAAAAGAGTGTAGGTTTCTAGGTTAGTGAATTAATGAACTGAGCTTCTTTCAATGTGTCATCGTGGAAAAATAATAAATGCATGGTCCAAGATCAAGTTGTTTTTAACAATCTCCATGTGACATGTAATTACCATGTAATAAACTACATGGCTCCAGATCGCCATGTAACACATTATGATCATTATTCACTCTGTTATTTTAGGGCAGGCATTGCTTAAGTTTTTGATATATAGACAACTTATTCTACAAAGAATCAGCAAGATGTAGCATACCCAAGCAAGCAGTGCTAGCTTTCACATTTCCTCCTTTGTTCTTCACCTTCATTACTAATTGTGGTGATTGCTTCATAAATTTTATTTAAATTTGTTGATTTGATTATTCTTTTGTACCTAGATACTTGCTCCCAAAGTATGTTCGTGGTTGTAAGTTGCACACTTTCTACTCAGCGCATCGAGATCTTAATATCAAGTTCCAATCCAACCATAGAAGGTAATAATAAGGATGAAAGGCAGCTATCATATATTGTTCCTCTATTGTGTTTAAACTTGATAGGAATTTCCTTTTTTGTTGCGTCATAAAAAAAATTGTGACGGCCTTTGCATGTAATTCATGATGGTGCTCTCTTAACTACTAACTGATATATGTGTCTTTTGTCATTGAAGATTTAGTGAAGTTTTTAGTTCATGTAATTGTGTTTTACTAATGACCACTTAGTATTTTTCTTTTTTTCCAAATGGTAGATGAATTTGTTATTATAAATTATGAAACTATTATTGTTATGGATAGTTTTATATGCTTTGTTTTTTTGCATGTGAGTATGTTTTCTTTAATCTTGTTATAAAGTTAATACTAACTATATTATTTAGTTGTTCTCAATCTAATTTAATCTCTTTGATGTTTATCTAATATATATGGAGATTATTCAAATTTAAAAAATGCACAACTGTCTTTTATAACTGTATATATGATTCTCAGAACAAGTTTTTCTAATTGATTTCTGATTTCATCAGTTCAAAATATTTTTATTTTTATTTTTCTAATCAATGGTTGAGAATCTCACAATAATCCCAAGTGACCATTATCGTGTGATACTTTCCTGCTAACAATATCAAGTTTGAATCTTTGTTATACTAACTCAAGCTAAATCTAGTCAGCAAGAAGAAGAATAAGAAACGAAACATCTGTAATTCCCTAATCTCCAAGTTCATATGCATATGACCTTCTAGAACATCCTTACTGAGTGAAATTGTAATTAGTTGTTGCTTAGCATAATTGCATGAATAAGCATGTTTTCTAGAACAATAATCTTCTATTTCTTTTATCCATGCATATTAGAATTAGAATTAACAAGTTGTCTAATCACTCTTGGGATCTCTCTTGTCATCCATTTTGGTCCATAGATTCTAGGAAGATAGATAGAAGTTTCAAGCACTAAATTCATTCTAGGCCTTAATTCTTGCGTGGCATTGTTTGGAGTTGCACGTTAAAATTCACATTTTAATTATAAATGTACTCTAGAAAGAGTCCTATCTTAGTTCATGCTCGGTTGTATGTTTATGGCTTTGTCTGGAATACACAAATCCTACGCTTCTTGTTAATAAGGTTTCTATATTACAGGTTTTTTTTCCTCTAAAAAAATTATGTTTTGCTTGTCTTTAATATGTGATGAAAAATTTATGATCAGCCCATACCTCAACCTACTGAAAATAATTGTGCTTTGGGCTTCATTTGAAATACGCAGTATGATATCACTGTAGGTGTTCTTCATGTGATGAGTTTGCATTGCTCGATCTCATTAAAATTGAAGTTATAAGAGATTAACTTTATCTAATGCAACTGGCATACATGTTACAGGTGTTCTCTGAAATTGGTAGCAAATAATGTAATTAAATCATTATTGTTAAAATATCCTTTCTTATTACGATTTGTTATTTTTGAACTCAAACTTTTTAACTTGAATTAAATTTCCACGTAAACATGTATGTATATACATCATAAAAGCAATTATAGCGAGTTCAATGGAAGTCGAAATCCACTAAAAAATTATGAGGTTTCATATACATATAGAAGTTAAAATCAACGACACTGCTACATCGTATTCCTGGACGCCATAAAGCACTGACATTGTATGTTTTTTATACGTCGTATCATTTTACAAAGCGTTTGTTTTCATTGGTTTTAAATTTAAATTGAATAAAACCTTTTTTATTGTATAAATAACTTGATTTTTTATTTAAATATTTTATTTTCTAAATAAAATTAATTACTAAAAAGTGCAGTTTTATTCTAAATATTCAGCGCTTATACACATAAATAAGTAAATTACTTTTCCAAAATCTCTTTATTTATTTGATCAATTAATTATCTATTTATACTCAAATTCTTTACAGCAAAATACTTATCCTAGAGCATATCATTTTATAAACTTAACCTTAAATAATTTAATCGTGTCCAATTTTTAAAACTTTTCTAAAACAAAGAAATTAAGTTAAAAATTTCAAAATCTTTATTTTTAACATCTTAATTCATAATATAATATTTTTCTACCATCCCCTACCATTTAAAACTTTATTTTAACACTAAAGCAAGGTCAACATAATTAAATAGTCATATTTGATGCTGGAAAATAGTTCATGTTTTTCTCCTTGGAATCTTTTAAACATCATAACTTCATAAAACTCACTTTAATCATCATTAAATTTTGCCCAAATATTTATTTTACGTACTGATACTCATTTTATTAGTTTTATGCTATTTAACTCATTGTTTTACTCCCAATAGCTGGTTACATTTTTCTGTCCCAATGACCCCTTAGCTTTCTCATTCTTCTTATTTACCTCGAACCTGGCAAATTTATACATCTCATCAAAGATGATTTTTGCTACATCCACTGAGTATTCAGCCTTCATAATGCAGTACAGCAGATGGCATCTGGGCACATTCAAATCAGAAACATGCCCAATGGGGACAATGTTGGCCAGCAAGAAGGTCATCCAGACCTGAGTCAGAGTCTTCATATCCTTCCTGTGGATTCTCAAAGGGTTGCCCGTGTGTCCCATCTGAAAGGATCTGTTTGGAAGACACAGCGAGCGGGCAACCTCTGTATCATTGAATCCGTGGATTTCAGCCCTCAAACGCTGGTAGGTGCACTGTTGATCCTCCTGCATCTGTAATGGATTCCCTAGAAACTCATTGATGGAATCTCTGTCATAGGGAACCCATTTCCCCCTAACCTTAGCACGCCTGGACTCTGCCCCCTCTGCCCAGGCATTGGCATAGAATTCCACAACAACTTCAGGGTCAAATTTTTGTAAGGGGCTGGCCACCTTCATCCAGTTCCTGTGCTGCAGACCATTTATGAAGAGGTCGCATTCCTCAGGCATCAGCTGAACCCTTCACTTAGAGATAAAAGACCAATTTTTTATCTTTGTGTACCTGTTTTGCACTTCTCTGGTGGGTGCAGGATTTCTGGGGGGAGGGTCTGGTGATGAAGACTCCACTCTTGCCCTTTTGCCTTTGTTAAAGCGTGCCAAATTTATACCAGCAGTTGTCTTTGTACGGCCCATTGTTACTGTAAAGACAACTTTCAGAGATTAATGAGAAAGAGTAACCTTATTAAACTAACTAATGAATAAGGAAAAGATAAACACATACTCACTGAAAAATACTGAACAGAAATTGGAAAAATTAGAAACACGTACCTTAGTAATGAG